>JAECUM010017062.1:0-62672 GCA_016617855.1 Megalonaias nervosa | reverse complement strand
ATATATATAGAGAGAGAGAGAGAGAGAGAGAGAGAGAGAGAGAGAGAATTAACCAGAATTTTGTATAGCATTCCAATGAGTTTTTTTATATCAGCAGTCATATGTTGATTTCAAGTTAAAAGGTCATTGTTGGTGACTTTAGCTGTACTGGCTTGTGAGCATGACGATACTCAAGGATAAATTGATCAAACCCAGTCTGTGTGTGTGTGTGTGTGTGTATATATATATATATATATATATATATATATATATATATATATATATATATATATATATATATATAATAGCTTTGATTTGTGTCCAAATTATATTCATTACAGATTTACCTAAACTTAACAAAGGTGTGGGTATCTGGTAACAGTATTTGAGACAAGGTTTGTGATCATTTATCGATAATGTCAGGTTAAGGGTCGAAGACCATGAGAAAGAATTTTATATTGTACATACATGTATTTTTTTACCATGTTAAATCGGACATAATAGAAAATACTTTTTGTTACCAAATTCGATATTTTGGAATTCTCTAAATTACTTATAATGGTTTCAGTAATTGGCAATTAGAAATAATAAAAGAACAGAAGAAATGGAAATTTGTTTGGTTCATTAGGGCGTCTCTCTTTTCTAATTAATTTTAATAATGTTGACATTTTTTAAAAAAAAGATTGCAATAATACTAGATACCTTATATATATATATATATATATATATATATATATATATATATATATATATATATATATATATATGCAACATTCTATACATTTGTATTTCTGACCAAAGACGATAGTTGGGATAGTAGATTGATTTAAAATGTTATGTATTAGATTTATCGAGTTGATAACCTATCCGGATATGACTGAGGTTTTGACCCACACCCTCCTCCCCTCCTCCACCCAAAAAAAACAAAACAACGAATTGAAGAATCGATCATTACAGTTCAGATCATACTGTTCTGTCCCCAAATAAATATGGGTTTTACAAGAATAAAGAAAGGAAAACAAAAAACAAAATTCCACAGACGACTAAGCCCTTTCAGTTGAAGTAATAATTTATATCGATTCGTTACAACGACAAAATGGTTGGAGAAAATTTTTTGTCTTTCTGAAGAAGTCTACTGTGAATGATTCACTTCCAGAAAGAAACAAAAAAGTCTCCGCCACTTAAATTGTTTTTCAAAAAGATCGCTGCAAGTCTTTCATTTTTGTTCCTCACAACTTTGGCATGAATTTTCAGTAAAAATTACAATCATACAGAACAATCTTGTTGACATGATTTCCAAAAGACGAATTCGACCTCAATTCCATGAAGAAATACTGCCTGTTTCGAAAAATTATGCCCAGTAACAAATTTATACCCCTGTCCATTCTTCCGTTCGAGTGTCAGACCATTATACTTTTTTGGACTCGGGTCAGGAAATTTATCATTTGGAAATGACAGAAGAGGTTTTCAATGCATTCATATAATCTGAATACAGTTCTACATTCTACATCCTTATAGCTTCATTCATATTTTTTAGAGATGAAGTGTTTCAAAAACACATTAAAAGTAACAAAGATTGGAGCTCATATCTATATATGTTCTCAGATATATGTAGGAAATGTGTGTGTGTGTGTGTGTGTGTGTGTGTGTGTGAGAGAGAGAGAGAGAGAGAGAGATCGAGATCGAGATCTAATGTTTGAAATAGGCTGAAGCATTTATTGTAACAGGACTATTTTGCCACCATATAAATCTGGTTGGTACCACAGAGATGCTTGATATGTATGTCCGCTGTATGATGATCTACATGCGTCATGTTGCCGGCAAAAATCATTGGTAAAAGCTTGGCCTGTAAAAAAACCCAATGAAAAATGAAGAAAGGAAAATAAGTATATATATATATATATATATATATATATATATATATATATATATATATATATATATATATATATATATATATAAATTTTGTGTAGTTGTCTTTATCCACTTTCAAAAATGTTCATTGGGTACTTTGAACACGTTATTGGCCATGCCATGCCTTTTCTAAGGACACAAAAGGCAGCCGACCTAGGCTTGTCTATGTGGGTATCAAGCCCACGACCAATGAATATAAAATCTGATTAGGCGAACCACCATCATAGTGAACCTCCCTTGTAATATTTTCTACAAAACTTCGGCCCCTTTGCTCTGATGGTCCAGTCGAACACTGCCAGTAGTAAGCTAACAGGCTGATCCTAAACCAAAAACAGATTCTGGACCAGAACTCCAATGACCTGCTGGATTAACTTTTTTAGTGATAAAATATTAATTTTTTTTTCAGTATAGTAATAGGCTGATCCTAAACCAAATGCGGATTCTAGATCAGGGACCCCCACCCTGAAGATTTGTTGGAGAAAGAATAAACCTTTTTGATAGAAATTTCATATTAAGCAATGAAATATTATATAATATGGGTTATTATCCATCACCAATAAGACATGATGGGTTTGATCTAATAAACAGATTTTGTAAGAGATTTGATTCAATAAAATCAGCCTCATGCTATACTGGCATAAAACCTAAAATAATAAGCGACTGTGTTAAAAAAGTTGGATATCATATATCACCAAAATATGGGTCAGTATGGTTATTCGCAACTGAAAATGACGAACGAATAAGAGGTTGGTCAGATGATTTGATGACATTTATTTTATTGACAATATGGTTGATATTTTATTTGATAATGATATAAGTCAAAAATAAACAGCAGCGGTGACGTTCGGTCTACCATTCCATTGGGGTCCCTTCTGCCGGTAAAGTCCTATAAGGTCCTAAGAGTCCCTTTCAATAGACATACCCCCCGGCGAATTCCTAAATATCCGAAACCGAAACTTTAGGAACTCAGAGGGCTGTCTATTTCAGTGTAAAGACCTGTCTTATGGTCCACAGGCACCTTATAAGACTTTGTTTGTCCGGCGACATTCTTTCTGAATGTCCCTATGTGGGTACCCTTCAGTGAGGTCACAAGGTCACGAGCTAACATCACCCTGCTGTTTATTTTTGGACGGCAGATACATAAACTTATCCTAACTTATCCTAAGAGACGATACAAACATAAACGGGGGATTTACCTACGCAAAAGGACACCCAGCACGTGGTGACATGGTGGGAGAGTGTATTTTTTCTGTTGGGGTTCGCACCCCCAATAAAAATAATTTTTTGGTAATCCAGAACCATACCCACCGACATATGCCAGTGATGGGAATCGAACCACAGACCTTCAGTGCGAGAATCCAATATTCTTGCACTGAGCTATGAAATCCGATTACATATATATGTTTGAGAAATTACTATATACTTACCGGTTACCTGATTGTGAATAACATTTCATTTTTTCTGATTTTGAATAACATTTCATTTTTCTGATTCTGAAAAACGAAATCTAAAATCCTACATTTGTACAGAAAAACGAAGTCTAAGATATATTACCGTCTATTTATACAGAAAAACGAAGCGGCTGTTTACATTATAGGCAGGTCTGAAAATCAATAGGTGGGTTTTTACCAAGCCTGTAAAGATTTTGTACGGATTTAGAAAGAGAGACAGACTAATACGCCTGGAAATCACTTAACAGACAAAACAAACTAACTAAAATCACCGGCAGCGCTTGTTACAGACAGTCTGAAATCAATACAGTACATTCGTACCAATCTTCAGAACAAGCTGGAACGGTATTATCTCCCTTCTATAATGCCCAAGTGCTAAAGTATTAATTCCGTCTTTACAATATCTTTTATCATCAAAATTGCTAAGTCCACGTTTTATTATTGTATCTATCTCGAGCTTATGAAGATTCGTTCTAATGACATTTGTCTTAATAAAACTGACATTATTGTTTAGCCCGGTTTTACAATCATTAAAATTTATCATCTTTTTTACATATCCGCGAGGGATACCTTTTGCTTTCTTTGTCAGTTTCTTATCATCTAATATCACAGCGTACATCTTACTTCTTAATCCAACAAACTCTCTCACCGGCACAAACATAAACTCATCTTTCATTTTACCAATAACTTTTTTATTCGTATTATCATTAAATCCACTACTAGTCGGATAATCTGATAAATCAAATAAATTTTTATTGTTATAAATATCCTCATAGACATCTTCGCATTTTATATTATAAACTAGTGAGTCTGTATCAGTAAATAGCAACTCTGAATCTGGCCCCTGCTTTTTGGTAAAATTATAGTGAAAGTCGTACATTAACCACTTTGATATATCAAGTACAGCTGCACCAACATAAATCGGTTTATTTAACTTTAAATTTGTCTTTCTTCATTGTATTGCAACAAGGTTTTCATTAACTATTTTCATACTGACAAAACCGTCATCATTAACTAATTTATTTCTGCGACTTATATCATTTGCAATTTCGATAGAAACTCTTTTTCTAATGTTCTCCATTGTCTTTCCAAAAACTGAGTTATTCATTAACTTAAAAAAGTTTTTCTCAAAGTCGGTCTTAGCCACAGCACGACGTTTGGTATTTAAGTCAATATAATTTGACATCCACCTCAACTGATTAAATTTTAGTACGCGATGAACTTTTCTCAGAATTAGTCCAGCATCTACTGCCTGTTTTAAATTTTTGTAATGTATCACGTAATTTCTTTTATTTAGCAAATTTGGAACTAACTTATTAACGATCGAATTTTTTGCTGTTGTCATGGCTCGTTGCTCGGGTGATAGTAAACTGTAATTTATCATCATCGACTCTGCGCAAAATGGGTAGTCGTTATGTAGATCATGTAACGAATTAGGGTAATCTAGATCGACTTCAACAAAATAACTGACATCGGAAAAATCTTTTTCAGTTTCTTTAAGAAATTGATCTGGAGATATCCAATGAAATCCACCGCACGGCATTGGCTCTGATATTGCATACCCGTACAAATTGACGCAATCTAGATAAATAATATAACTCGACGGGAGATTTTTATCATAATTTTTTAGATATTTATTATTAGCTACTGCATATTTTTTTGTTATAACACTAATTCCGCCTCTGATACCTTTTTCAATAAAATTAAACATATCGACATCTGTTAAGAGATCTAATTCTATTTTGCTTGTTTTTAGTAGAGCGTCCCACGACAGTCCGGGAGCAGAATAATACCAACAAGGATCTAGTCCATAATTGCTGTAACATGCTTGACGAAAACTTTCAAAAACATCTGCTAGTAATAAAACATCTGTTTTCAAATATATATCATGATAATCACCAAATGTTTTACAACAAAATTTATTCCAAATATCTTGCGCATATTTGTATTCATCGTCTGACACATCTTCATTTTTGAGCTGCGAGTAAAATTCATCTTTGTCGGGCAGAGAAGTTTCATCAAATCTGCTCCAGTCGTTAAGATACTCATACGGAAAGATACCTTTTCTTGTCAGTAGATTAAACTTATCACCAAAAAACTTTGCAGATTATTAAAAGTGCTACAACCTTTTACAAGCTCATCTAATGATGCTGCCATAAATTGCAGGCTGTCAATGAAACGTAATTTGCCGAGAGTAACTGACATATATTTTTCAAAATTATTTGGTATACATTTTATCTTATTATTTAGTTTTAGTTTAGATTTAATTTCCTCGTTGCCAAAAGCTTCTACAATGATATGACTGTCATAGCCACGAAAGTTATGTAAAACGACAGGAATAAACTTTGGTGCATGAAATTTTAAATTACAATTATTATGAGCTGCCCCACGATACTGACCGGTCAGATGACAGTGATCGCGCACTTTATCGCGGACTCCGTTTGAGTCTACTAAAGATTTTTCGCAAATATGACAATTAATTGCTTCGTGAAATTCAAGTTGTTGCTTAGATGTTATTTTCATTGGAGCTGTCTTAAACAATTTGTTAGAAATTTTATTAACATCATCTATCAGATTTTTTAATAACCATACCGCCGGACTTTCAGATTCACTATCTTTACATCTATATAACTTAATCGGACATGAAAACTTATCGTCGACGCAACAAACTACTTTATAAGTTACTCCGCAAGGAACATTTTGCTGTATTTTTCTTGTACTCGATTTATTAGGATTATTTTCTGCACCTGCCACTGGAACGAGTAGGCACTCGAAACCCCCATAAATAACGAAAGGTATATTTAGTTTATGATCATAATTTTAAAATTTTAAGACTTTTCTTTTTCGCCAGGGATAGTTATTCTCTGAAAGTTGATACAGTATTTAATATGTTCCTGTAATTTCTCATTCTTAGAAAAACCGTGCAAACATCTGTAACAGAAATATTTCTTTTTCTATTTTTATTATACTGTCCGCCAACTAAGCCGTTAAAGCTTTTTATCCAAACATAATGTCCTTTATAAAATAATAAATTTATTGTCTTTTGTGTAGCAGTCTCTGAAATATACCTTGGGTAAACATTTTCTCGCTCGTCTAGTCCGAAAATTTTTACTGAAATATTGTTTTGTTTTTCAAACTTTGGTATCTGATTTTCTGCCACTGGAAATGTTATACCGTTAAAATCTAGTTCGTCTTTGCATGGCAAATACTTTTCAATTCGGTCACTGTGGTCACTCTGTGGATGTCTCTCTGACAAAGTTGACCAACGATAACATTGGTCGTCGTTGTTTTTGACATTTATACAGCATTTTTTGTTTTTAATTTTTTTTGGAAGATTAATGTAAGAACTACCTCGAAATATGTTATATTTTGCCGTATGTATTAAAACTTCCTTTATCATTTCAAATTTCCAACCTGACCCAGATGAAGTAAATTCCTCCAATTTTTTATTTATTTCTTGGTGTATTTCATCGGCGACTGTGGCAATATTTGTTCCAGTTAATATTTTTTGTGATTTAGCTGTTAGATATGGTTCTGAAATTTCGCTGTCGAAACTTGTATTTCCAAAGATTATATCAAGTATATCTTTCTCAATTGCGTGTAATTTTGATAAAATCGTGTGATACTGTACTATTAGTTTGATACTTTTGTGAGCTGTAAGTTCCTTAGATACAAGAGGTTGTAGAAGATGATATACATTTGTAGAGTTAAAATTTGCTAAAACATTTATATCCTCAAATTTGTAACTGTTGTCGTATCCTGAGAATGCACTAGCAATTTTTTCTGTTTTGATAATACTCTTTTTAGCAATATCGCGCAATTTTAACATTATATATAGTATTTTTATATTTAATTGATTTTTTTTACTTATTTTTCAATTAGAGATATAAAATCCCTATAGTATAATGACAGAAATTTTGAGATGTATCAGAATGACAGCGGAAGAGCAAGAAACTTATCATGCTCACCCAAAGTACAACTTATATGCTGCAAATGCACTTGGTTCGGTTATTAACATAAAATCTAAAAAATCTGTAGGAAAACCAACTCCGGCTGGTATGATAATTTCAGTAAAAGGAGATGATACAGATATCACAGAAATGTTCAGAAAAGATTTTATTTATAGTTTGTTTTGCGAGGACATTCCAGAAGGTCAGCGAGTCTATAGGGTAAATAACTCAATAAACGATGACAATATTGAGAATTTAGCTTTACAAAATGAGTTTCAACCTCACCCAGTATTTGCTTTATACGAAGCTAATGATAGCGGAATTATCCAGCATAGAAAAACAAAAAATGTTATTGGTTTTATGCAAAACAGAGGCTATTTGAATGTAATGGTACGTAAAACTAAAACTGACCAGGTTCGTTATCTATCGCATAGTTTTGTGTACGAAACATTTAATGGCGCTATTTCAAGTAATTTAGTTGTCGACCACATTAACAAAATTAAAACAGATAATAGAATTGAAAATTTAGATCTAGATACATCTCAAGAAAATACTAAACGTGGGGTAGGTGGTGGTAATAGTTTTAAACATCCGACTAGACAAGTAATTTCAGTAAATATTGAAACTGAAGAAAAAATCAAATTTAAGTCAATTTATTCTGCCGCAAAATATCATCAAATTTGTAACCAATCAATAAAAGATGTAGCTGACGGTAAAACAAAGACAGCAACGTCAATGTTGACACTTGATAGATTTAGTTTCAGATATGACGATCAATAATGTTTCTTAGCTCGGTTTTAGTAAGACAATTATGTGCAAACATCAAAATATCATCTTTATCAAATTTTAATGTTAAAAATTAACTATCATTAAGTTTATTTTTTTTTCTGCTGCTGTTAGTAATATCCTATCATTTTCGCCCTGCATTACAATAACGTCAACAGAATAAGCACTATAACCCGACAGACATTTTCTAACTGCCTCAGCTAATTCTCTGTAATTTAATATATTAACTTTATGATGATATTTTACTTCTGGAGATTTCGTTTCGCTGGCCATTATTATTATAAATTAGACAAAAATATATTATAATATGAACTTGATGAAACGACTTGCTGATATATACTCGGGAGATTATATCGCCCGCGACAAAGTCGCCAACAACAATGTTAACATAATCTCAGATAAATTTTCTAGCTATAGCGAAGATGATATTTTGTACAACAACGAGTCCGACGATGAAGTAGTTGCTGTCGCTGACAGAAAAAATTACAGCAGACCGACAACTGGACGTTATAATGTTAAGTATCACATTGCTAAAAAGATAATTAAATTTAATTTTACAGTTACCGAGCAACAAATATTTTGGCAGCTTATCAAACCTTTTTTAAATCTGAAAATAATTGGTCATCAAAGAAATATAAAATATGATTTTATTTTTGTTAAAATATTTAATTTAATGCCAGTTGATAATTCAAGAAAATTATATTTAATTTCGTTATGTAAAACTATCAAATGTAAATCTGTACTTGTGAAATACGAACAAATTTATAATAACATTATTGCACAAAATTGGGAAAATTCTAAGTTTGTATCGACTTAGTTGGTACCCAGCTATTAAATTTATCGCTATATCCTCTCCACTTAACTAAACTTTTATCGCCGCGCTTTCGGATAACTTTTCCTATAACAAATACGTCTTGGGAAGTTTTCTGAAGTTCCTGCTCGTAAAAACTACCGGTTAAAGGCTCACCCAATAAATCTTTTAACGCGTATGTTACAGGTATTGTTAAAAGTACTTTATCAACAACAAATACTTCTTCGCTCCAGTTCGGAGCAAATCCTTTTTCAAATGTTTTTTTTTTTGTCAGAGAAATTCTAACTCGATCACCAACTTTAAATTTATGTCTTCGGTACATGTTTTCGTTTGCTAATATCGGATTTTTAATTGAGTCATCTGGCGACATTTTAATGGTTCGGTGTTTCGTGTTATTATATTCGTCAACAATGTTTTGTAAATTATCAATATATTTATTTGTATTTTTAGCTGATAAATACTTATGAATTTTTTCGTTTAGTGTACGATTAAATCGCTCGACGACAACGCTTTTACCTTCGTTTCCTGTAACATATATTTTGATATTATTTGGAGCAAAAACTGCTCGAACTTTTTATTAAAAAATTCTGCTCCGTGATCAGTCCAGATTCTATTTGGTTTTCTTTCTGTAGTTGTTATTATTTGTTTTAGCGCATCAGTTATTGACGTTCCAGTTTTATCTGCAACTGGCACACTAAAAGCACATTTACTAAAGATATCTATAACATTAAAAAGATATCTTCTGTTATCATTAAATTCAGCAGGATTTGACACATCAACTAAGTCTATCGCCCAGATATCGTCAACGGCATTTGCGACAACTTTACGTCGCGGAAACTTTTTTTTAGGTTTGTGTAATTCAGCTGCCAGATCATAATACAATTGTCCAAGACGAGGCTTTCCAAGCCCGAATTTATATTTTGCTCCAATAAAACCCTGCACCAACTTTCTATCAAATCGTTCTGGCATATTTGTTGGTTCCATTTCACGAAGTTCGTCTAACATTATTTTATCACATTCTGATTTTGAGTTTTCGTGATCACGGTAGAAGATATCATGGCGCATTGCTATTGCATCAACTTAATTGTAAGGTTCTTGTCCTGGCAGCGGATTATCATTTTCATCAAGTTGTTTATCAAGCGGATTATAAGGTCCACTGTATTTATGGCCTGGCAATGTCCAACCGCCTTTTGGTTTCGGCAATTTGTCAATTACGTTATGTATGTCTATACCTGTTCCAATTATTTCTCTGTTGTTACATTGTTGACAGTATGTGACAATTTTATTTTGCTCGAGACATAAATCTCTATCAGAGTCGCACTTGCATATCATTATATATTTTCAGATTTATAATTATAATTGTTTTCAGATTTATAATAATAACTTTCAGTCGTCTACTAAAATAACATCCCTGACAACGTCAGTACATCCGGCTCCGGACAATTTCTTTAAAAACATACTTTTTCTTTTTCCACAAATTGCGCAAATACTTTTCAGCATCATCCTGTTGTTCCTTGTTTTTTCTGTTGTTTCATTTATATTTTCTGTTTTAGTTTTACATTTGAGACAATATGTTGACATTATATATTTGTAATTTAGATAAAATTGGGAAAAACTCTAGAGATTTTCTAGGCAAAATTGGCAAAATTAATTGCAATCTCATCATTGGCGTAAGAAGGATGCTTGTCAAATTGTAAAATAAATTTCAAAAAATTGGAATCCGATCTCCTGACATTGTCAGGGGCAGAGTTCTTCAAACTCGCGGACATCTGTTTTATAAACATCACGCAATAATATCCACAAGCTGATGTTCCAATAGGTTGAAGTTGATTGGACGAGTAATTAATTATTTTATATCTGGACATATATTTTTTTATTGCTCACTTGGAGGAGGTCCAAATGAGTCAAAATAATTGTTATTATAAACAGCTACCCAATGTGTACCAGATCCGTCGTTGAAATCTTGTATATTTATCACGCAGGAACCTAGCGACGGTGTCGCGTCAAGTTCACCTTTGGAATAAACTCCGTGGAAATTTTTTACTTGTTTTAGCTTATCAAGTATATCAAAGTTACTTAACGCAGACGTTTTCAACGTCGCAGGAGATTTTATCTCTAGAGGTTTCAACGTCTCGTGCCCGGTAATGTTAGTCCTCGTCCTATTCCCAGCAGATTTGGCAGTAGACTTCCCGCTAGTCCCGCTAAAAGTGGAGCTATTGGAATAAATCCTCCTTTGGTTGTTCTTCGACGTCGCGGTGTCTTTTTTTTCGTTGTTGTTTTTCTTCGTCGTGGCATTATATTTATCAGTTACATAAAATTAAACTAAGAAATTGGCAATTTTGTTACCATCGACATTCATACGAAACATTAAACTAAAAAATTAAACCAAACATTAAACTAAAAAATTAAACGAAACATTAAACTAAAAAATTAAACGAAACATTAAACTAAAAAAATTAAACGAAACATTAAACTAAAAAATTAAACGAAAATTTTCTTTATACCACTGCCAACAATACCACTGCTGGAGACACTGTTTCTGACGATACCACTGCCCTCAACTGCCTTTTTCGTTGCGCCAGATACTGCTCCAGACGCTGCTGCTAGTCCTAATGTACCTAACACCGGCAAAATTTTAGGTATTAACGTTCTGGCCATTACCGATAGTGCCGGACCGAAGAAGCCGCCAATTTTTTGCCATCGCAGTTATTTGTGTGGCAATTAAATTTAAAACAAAAGGTTTTCCGCGGTTATATTTATTTATTTGTTTTTTGGTTAACATTAATTTTGTTAAAATATCCGCGACTTTATTGCTGTCGACTTTTATTGATACCTGCCTCTGCTTTGCAACAGCAGCTGCTAATTTTTGAACTTGACCATCAGTCAAATGTATTTCTTTTACAATATATTTTGTCATCTTATATTAAAGTTACAGATTAAACTTCTATCGTCATTTTACCTCCGACAGAGTCAATTGTAACAGATCTGTCGCTGATCTCTAACGCGTACACGTACAACTGTGCTACTGGAACTGCTCCTAATGTCCAGGTAATTTCAATATCAGCTGTCGAATCAACTGCTCGCTAGCTATGTTTACTAACATCAAAATAAAATATCGGATAAAGTGTACGAAATTCCTCTACTGATATCTGAGATCCGTCTCCAACGTCCTGATATTTTTGCACTGCGTCGAGCAGGTACATGTAAGGTCGAGTAACATTTTTATTAACGTCATCGGTAAAATTGCATTCTATTGCTCGTTCTGGGTATTGCTTTGAATTTAGTCTAGCATGTATTCGTCTAACATCGGCATTATCAAATATTGCGTTATTTTGTTGTTGGTTGCCACGTCGCGCTTGCCTTTGAAATACAATAAATAATTGCCTCGGCAGTTGTTCACTTGATGTTGTTGTAATTTGCCATTTGTAGTCGGTGGTATTTGGAACTGCTGTTTGATATATTTTATGTTGCTGAAAATAAATTTTGTTTGTGCGGTTTTCAAGCATATTATTTAATTCTGCCATTTTAGTGATTGATGTAGTTATTCGGGGCATCCACAGCGCAAGTTTATTTATGATAAATTGTACATCAACTCCGCCAGCTCTGAATAAACAATCATTTTGTTCTGCCCGATCTAAAATAAGTGTATGTTTAACTCCACGAAATACTTTATTGTAATCGCGACAAAAGCCAAATACTGTACTTAGCGGCAACATCATTGTAATTTGACGTGATGCTGCTGCAAGTGCCTTTCTTCTGGTATAACCTTCATTGTAACGTATATTTTTTCTGACGGTAGGAAATGAGTTATTAATCAAATTCAACATTGCAGTGCCATCTGCAGCCGCACCTGGTGGTGTTATACCAAGATTATTACAAGCAGCAGTAAGCGTGACTCTTGTAGCTGCATCACCAGCGTCTGCACCTGGTTCGACTATATCTAGCGCAACAGCATTAGCAATAAGAAAATTTCTTACAGTTGCAACATCTGCAGCGACATTAGCCCCAGTCACTAAAAGAGGTAGACCTCCGGTTGAAATTCAGACGATGCCATAAAACCAGACCCACCACTTCCGGTATCTTTAAACCACATCATATTAGTTGCAGTCGATCTGGAGTAATCATCGGAAAACGAAATAATATTTAAGATTGTACTTGCAACTTCTAGGTGACTTGAAATATCCTCAACAGTTTGATTGGCCAGCTGATATCGAGCACTTTTAAATAAACACCAGCCATGATTTATAAGAGCTACTTCTGTTCCAGCTGCAATTGCAACAGGTGGATTAGCTACTGTCATAATCTGGCCATGAACTTACAACATTGCCTTGTGTGGCAGCAGAAATACATCTTCGTCTCGGGTATTAAATGTTCTAAAACCAGTTTTATTTGGTTCATTAGAATTTTCGTCGAGATACTCAATATATTCAAATTCTGTTACGGTGTTGTCCTTGTCATAAGTTTCTGTTAAATCGAGATAATTTTTGACAGATATTTTTTATTTATTAGATTACATAATTTTATTGCGGCGCTGTTACTTTAGATATTAACTTTTGTATAATCTGCTCGCCCTTTGGTGATAAAAGTTTTTTTGTTCTTGTTATCATAGCACGTTGAGTTTCTTTTGTTGGAGCTATTTTGATATAACCTGTTTGATTGTCGGTATTCCACGTTGTGGATCGCCTTTAATTTTATCAGCTATTTTTTGTCCCACCGCAGTTCCAGCAGCAGATGCGGCTCCAGTTGCAAAAGCTTTTGATGCGTCTAGTGCAATTGGTGCAACTTTATGCGCAATTCCCGGAAAATTTTCAATAATTTTAGTAAATATATTTCCCAAAAATCCACCAATAATTTTTCTTCGGTAAAATTTTTTTTGTTTCATTATAGCTGAGGTTGCATAATTTTATTGCCAAATAAATATGTTTACTATTGTACTCGTAAGTGTAAATAGTAAGTAACAACCTCGTTATTCAGATCCAGCTGTCGTCCAGATTGATCTGTCAGCTGCATATTTATACTCCTTATTTGATTTTCAACATTTAGCCGATAATAAATAACTTGCCGCGGACTAATTTGCATGAGCGATCCCGGTGGAACATCTGGCGAAAAACAATATATCGTTTGTCCTTTACTGCCCTGAGCTGAGTAAGATCCAGACGCAATGGAGCAATTTATCAGTATTGTATTTACGTCAGTTATATTTACTGGCAGTTCACCATCATATGTTATAGTTTGTCCTGCTTCAGATCTATAATTCTTGTGAGTATCAAATCCAATCAGCGACGCTATGCTTTTCTTTGATGAAAAATCTACTCCAAAATTATTTTTTAATGTTATTCTGGCGCGTAAAGTATTATAATTTGGTGTTAGTTCAAAATTGTCAGCGTCTCCTCCATTTTTCGTTATTAATTCGATCATTATTTTATTTAAATCAGTTATGTTGTAGGCACCCTGTGGAATTTTAACTGGTTTCCATCTAGGTATTGGAGTTGAAGTTAAACTAAACTCAAATTCATCGTTTACTCCAGTTTTCACGTTAGCCATGGAATGCCAACACGTACATGAAATTAGTCCAATTTCGTACTGTTTTTCAGTATCAAGTTGTACCGGTGGAATATAATTTACTGAAAAATTTGTGCTATCTTTCGCGTTAGCTAACGCGTTAGCTGTGCTAGAGTCTAGTAATAATGTTGTTGACAATGATATATTAAATCATTTTACAAAATTAACATTTACAAAATTGACATCTACAAAATTGACATTTACAAAATTTTATATTAAATCGCTATGTAAAGTTTCGTATTCGTCAGATGTTAATAAATTTTCCGATCTTAAATAATCAAGTATATCAATAATTTCATTATCAATTTCAGTACCAGTATTTCCAGCTTCCTTTGATGATATCAGCAGTATTAATCTGCCTATCATTTCGGCAGTTGATGTAAATATTTTTTACCCCAGTTCCAGTTATTTTACTTTCAGTTTCCCCTGGCGATATAACTGTGGTTTTTCAATCACCGCTGGTCTATCAGTTTCCACCAGACTCGCAGCTGATACTCTTTTTAAATCTATTTCTTTTGCTATGGTACTCAAAACATTGCTGTGATGATCGAACTTATTTTCATTAATTATTTGATTAAGAGCTTTGATATAAAGATCGGCGATAATGCCTTGTCGGTATTTTTTAATAGCTATGTCATATTCTACATTGTCCGGTACTACTAAATCAATCTGTTTCTTATTTTCCTCCAATATTTGCGTTAACATTATATTTTTTTAAAAAAAATATCGTATATTCTCGAATCTTTAAAATTGTAGTATATGTTAAATATTTTATACTCAAAATCTTCTATTTTGCTATTTATATTTTTAAAATCATTTTCAAATTGTGATAATCCTCTTGGAGAAGATTCTTTTCTCAAATACATCTCCCGAAATACATCTCCTGATTCTTCAATTTTTTTCGTTATATCTTCTAACTTTCTTCTAATCGGCCCAACTGTTAAACTTGCTAATCGTCGTTCAAATTCAAGTGGATTATTGATCAGCCGATCTATTTCAGCTTGTCTAGCAACAGGATTAATAATATGTGCTGAACGTTCTTCAGCTAATCTTTCTTTTTCCTCGTCAGATCTACCAATACTTTTTGCGGCAGCTGCTTCTTGTTGTTCTTTAACTAGTCCGATTAAACCTTTTTCCTGTTGTCGCTTAAGTTCTTCTTCTGACAGCGGCTTAGTTTCAGGTTGTTTTCCAAGTAGTGCCTCAGTAACTGGTTTGAGAACTGTCGCTGCTGTTTCTGCGGCAACTATCTGTCCACGTCGTGCTTGTTGTACTCGCTGCTTAAATGCTGCTTGAGATTGATCAAGTTTTTTTTTAGATCTTCTGCATGTTTTCTGTATTTTGCTCGTTTGTCCATAATTATTATATAAACTTACTGCAGATAATTTTCAATACAACAACGAAACATTTGTTGGATTATGTGTTAGTTTATCAAATAAGAAAACGTTATATTTATCCGCTGTCGCTTTATGATAAAGTTCAATAAATTTTTCTTTTGTCACATCGCCACATTGCTTGTTTGCAATATTTCTAACGTCAACATTGTCCAGTCCCGGAAATAATATAAAACAACCAGTATTTCGTCTGATAAATCTGTCAACATTATAAAAACCTTGGGCTAAATAAACAGAATTACATTTCTTATTACACGACAGTGAAAAATATGATCTTATTTTGTTCATTTCTACATTATTTAGCGGAATATCGTCAAAAACTACTATCTTATGCTCGAACGAATCAAGTTGATCAACTGGAACAAGTTCTTCTGGTTGTTTGATAATAAAAAAAATCTTCACCAGCATCAAGATCATCACGAAGTTCGTCATTATATTCATTAAGTAGCTCGTACTTATCTTGCTGCGGATTAATTGTATAAATATAAACTCGATCGTAATTAAAATTATCGCCCAGCAGTAAATTCATAAGCAAATTTGTTTTTCCCGACCCAGTTCGTCCAACAATAAGATAATGACAATCTGGAAGTTCAATGTTATGTTTGTTTCACCAACCGCTCTGTATCAAAATTTAATATCGGTGACGACGTTGTCGTTAACTTTGCCATTGTTGTTATACATTTTATGTTATATTAAATAAATAATGAGCCATTATACAAAATTTGGAACAACATTAGGAGATTCATCAGCTGTAGGTACAAACGGAACTGTTGATTTATCCGGATATTTAAAAATATCCGGCGACACAATGACAGGAAACCTGTCTATGTCAAATCAACGAGTACTAGGTTTAGAAACAGATTATCCGCCAATAAATGTTGCTAATACACAGGCTGTTAGTTATAAACAACTAAAATCCGTCGACGGTACTAGATAAATCTGGCGGAACTTTAAGCGGCAACTTAGATATGTCAAGGAAAAAAATTATAAATTTAGAGACTGGATATCCACCAGCAAACTTAAATCAAACTCAAGCGGTAAGTTATTTACAGTTGAGGTATGTGGATAATAACAAGTTGTTACTGACAGGCGGAACTTTAAGCGGAAACTTAGATGTCAGGAAATTTTTTTTATAAATTTGGAGACTGGATATCCACCAGCAAACTTAAATCAAACTCAAGCGGTGAGTTATACACAACTAAAATCCGTCGACGATAATAAGTTGTTACTGACAGGCGGAACTTTAAGCGGTAACTTAGATATGTCAGAAAAAAATAATAATAAATTTGGAGACCAGGTATCCACCAGCAAACTTAAATCATACACAAGCGGTAAGTTATTCACAGTTGAGGTATGTGGATGATAACAAACTTGATAAAATCGGCGGAACGGTTATAGGTAATATTAACATGTCGAGTAAAAAAATTATAAATTTAGAGACTGCATATCCGCCAGAAAACTTAAATCAAACACAAGCTGTAAGTTATGCACAACTAAAATCCGTCGACGATAATAAGTTGTCACTGACAGGCGGAACTTTAAGCGGTAACTTAGATATGTCAGGTCGACGAGTGTTGGGTTTAGAGACTGTATATCCACCAGAAAATTTAATTCAAACACAAGCTGTAAGTTATGCACAACTAAAATCAGTTGACGATAATAAACTTAACAAAACCGGCGACACGATGACAGGTACCCTTGCAATGGGTAATAACAACTCAAAAATAACTGGACTACCAACAACCTCACCACAAGCCGATGCTGATGCTATTAGTTATGCTCAGTTAAAGGAAGAACTTACTCCACATTTTAAGAAATCTGGTGGACCAGTGACAGGCAACATAAACATGAGAGACAAAAAAATAACTACTACATATGTTCCAGTTAACCTTAATGATCTGACAAATAAAGCGTATGTTGATAGTCTCTATAGTGGTATAAAACGAACTAAAAATAATGTTGGGTATATTCCAACACTTTATAAAGCAACTGACAACCGAGCCGGGTTTGAGGTAAGCGCATCAGCATATTATCCTGAAAATTATCCTTATTACGCTTTCTCTGATAGACATGAGAGGACGACCAACGGAGAAGTTGAACATTTTTGGATCAAAATTAAATGTCCTACTGAAGTTGCTATTTGGCAATTTCATTTGCGCGGCAGATTAAACTCCAGTGTTGGCCGAATTTATAATTGGCAATTGGAAGGATCAAAAAATGATATCGACTGGACAACATTATATAGTGCAGTAAATATGTATATTTCAACAGCACAATATTTTACAGTCCCGACAGAAAATATTGTTAACAAGCATTTATATTTTCGAGTTAATGTTTTTGTTGCTGAACATCCATTTCCGGGACTAACAGCATTTCAAATATATACACTCGATGATCGGGTATGATCATTGTGATCAAATTTAATCTAATGCTATAAAATAATGTCAGAAAAAACGTTAACACAATTTTTTACATGCGTTGCGATAGAATTTTATGATTATATTTTTAACCCGAGAAAAGATGTTGGAGATGATTCACTAGCGGCACGTGCGATAAATACCAGAAAAAAATTTTCAATTCCAATGATAAACTCTCCATTGTCAGAGGAAGAAAAACATTTTGCTCATGTTATGTATATGTGGGGACCACAAGTAAAAGAAGCAATAGAAAATTTTAAAGCGACAAGTGGTTACTGTTATCCTGATGATTGTCTAGAAGAAATTAAACAAGCTGAAATTATATTTAAAAAAATTTTGCTCGAACTTGATTTTGGAAATTTGGATTTGATAATAAAATCGAACTTAATAAAAGAACGAGCCTACGGTGAAAGAGAAGATCAAAAAATGTCTGTAGAGAGTAGCCATAATATTCTCGACAGACTAGCGAAATCTGTGATAACGGGAATAAAAAGAAACAAGAAATTATATAATAGTTTTTCAAAACGAAACATTTTTAGGTTTCTCGGTATGTACTACCACGACAAAGAAACCCTACTTAAAATCGTTACTATAACACCAGACACCGAGTTAATTATTAAAGTGTACGCAAACGTTATTTTGCCAATGATACGTAAAAAAAGACCCAGAATTTGATCCGATTATTGTTGACAGATCTCTAAAAATAATTAAAGATTTTGACAATGAAATTAGTGATCTTAATGATATTGAGCGAGAAAACTTTTTTTATGAAGTCAAACAAACAAAGTTGGGAGAAAAAATTGATTCTTATTACGACATAAGTAAAGAAAATGATATTCCATTACCATGACTTCATCGCTCTAGACAATTGTTATTATGAAATTATTACAATGAAATTGAAAAAATATTCACATACCCATACAGATTGTTATTGGATCAAATAGTCTCTCTTTTAAAACTTACACCCATTGCATCTTTAGGTGTGGGATTATTAAGAAAAGAAGCGCTCCAAAAATTAATGCTAGCAAATTTCGTGGTCGCATATGCAATTATCAGACAACATCTTGTTTTAAAAAATTACACGTTAGATCAAATAAGCTTGGTATTAGGGTATATTGATAAAACAGCGATTACAGTAATTTGGTGAATAAAACAGATTTGTATGCGGTTGAAGGAGGAAATACTTTTGACACATACGCTTGGTTAAAGCAAAATGAGGTTCTAACAGATGAACGATATAAGGATACTTCGTCAGATGTTTATGACAAATACAGAAGTTTTATAGCTGATCCTAATAATAATAAATTTCGTGAGTTTCTTGATTCAATTGCTGGTGCCAGAACTTTTGTCTTTGTATAAAATATTGTATAATGAAAAAACATATAATCGATTTAAACCACATTTCAGAAGAAATTCCAAAACAAGATGTTGACACACTAGTACAATATTATAAATTTTATCACAAAAACTTTTGGTGTGTAAAGGAATGTTATAAATACTACCGTAGAATACTTTGAGTAATATCATATTTGCCATTGTCAATGACCAGCTCTGGTATAATCTCAAGTGGAGCATTATTAAATCCGTTTTTGTTAATAATATCTGGTGTCGGTGTCTCACTTTCAACACTTGTAAAAATAATTGAACCTAAACTTGAAACAAAAAAAAAATTTGTAAAACAGCAAGTGTCACTTACAAAAAATTACTTGATCAAATACGATCTTATTTGCGAGGTGTAAAATATGATAAAGACGATTTAATACGTGAGTTTCGTACTATTGACAGTATGTTAACGGATATCCTACCAATGAGAGTCAGCAGGTACGAAAAAAATTATCATAAAATATAGTTACAACAGTAGTAGATCATCTTTCCAATTTTTTGTAGAGGGGTAGGGGTCTCTGAACTAGAATCCGCATTTGGTTTAGGATCAGCCTATTACTATACTGAAAAAAATAAATAATATTTTATCGCTAAAAAAGTTAATCCAACAGGCCCTTGGAGCTCTGGTCCAGAATCTGTTTTTGGTTTAGGATCAGCCTGTTAGCTTACTACTCTGCCTCCATCCGTCAGGTTACCTTTTGCCACTGGGTTAACTTCTCGGGTACCGTTCTGTGGCATTCATCTTCTATAAGCACATTTTAAAACTTGTTATTTATATTTTTGTTTAGGGATAATATATTCGGCGGCGAAATATCTGACCTGTATTTATCTTTGTACCTTGGCGGATTGGCTGGCTACATACGACTCGCGTGGACTGTATGTTGTTTCCGTTTCGGAATGACTCATGAATAAACACAATACACGAAAAACTTTGGCATTACTCCTGTTCATTTTGTCAAATCCGTACTAAGAATTAGTCTTTTTGTGCTGATGTCATGGTAGATCCAAGCAGCAACAGCCATATACATACATGCAAATTCTACTGTTATTTATAGCACAGCACTCTTATTTGTCATATAATTGTAATGGCAATGGTTGGAGGTGTGTCTAATTTACGCTCCCTGATTGGTTAAGTAATCAGCAAGATTGACAAATGGTGATAGGTCAGTTGTGCTCAGTCTTGCAAGAGGAGTTCGATGAAGATTCGTTGCTGCCAAATGTCTTTGCAGGTCTGGTCTCGTTATAACGGATGGAACTATATAGCTTAAAGGAGGTTTCGAACGCGATACACATGGCACGCCATCCCTGCACGCTAACGACTAATCTATTCAGAAACACAACTTAACACGTGGTATAATCGGCCATTATCACAGTAATGCAAGATTTCAAAAGTATTTTACATTTTGGTGAGAAAGGAAGTTTTGCGTATAAATCATAGTCGAATACCTGATTTATTTTAATTTTTTTGAGAGAAAAAATGGGATGCTACTCTCGTGTGATCTATGTTAATTATATGAAAAAATATATTTTTAAACAAATGCCTTCTTTTCTTGCTTTACTAGGTCTAAGTTTGCGTGCAATTGCACTTTTTGCCTGTTAGAAATAATCAGAGATAATAAAGGCAAACTCAAAGATTTCGTCTTCTCGACATTTAACTTTTTGGGTTTAAATCCCGGACCTCTTTTGGGACAAATACACATTAATTTCGCACGTGTTTTTTGCTACATGTTCAAGTTGTAAATGTCGTAAAAACTTATAATTTTACATTTAACAAGTGCAGCCGATGCTACGCTTGAACGAAATTGATCTTATCGGGGCCTCATACTATCTACTAGATTCCAGGAGTGAACTCATCTACAAATCATAACAAGCATATAAATAGAAAAGCGTGTAACAACTGCGACCTGCTCATGGTAAATCCCAACGTCCATTGGCATATAACCTTTGAAAAAAAAAAATGGTATAAATCAAATAGTTTAATTAGTTGCATTAGCATTAATTAGTTGCATTATCAGTAGCATTAATTAGTTGCATTATCATCAGCATTAATTAGTTGCATTAGCACTAATTAGTTGCATTATCATTAGCAGTGCAATTCACTAGCACGATGTAGCATTAATTAGTTGCATTAGCTTGCCGCTGGATCCAGTGTTATTCACTAGCACGATTCCAAGAGATAGCACCAAATGTGTGGAAAGGAGTAGATGTATCAATAAGAATGACACATATTTCCTCCAACAAAATAAGGGCAGTGTGACCCTATACTTACGTTCCAACGGCATTTTAAAAGCTTTGCATGTAGCGCAATTGCTTCCACCGAGAAGATAACACAAAGCTTGGTAATCAAACCATACCAACCTAGGCGCTTTTCTTGTTTTAATTGCTCAGAATGTAAACGTATTACTTGCCTCTAATTGAGTCATGCCGGCATCAGTGTGGACATCTGTCTTATCTTGTGCACTTAAGGCGAAGACGTAACAGTTGTGGCCTTGATGGATCACCATTTGTTGCTGTAATGTAAAAAAAAAAATCTGTTATATGAGCATTTTAGCAGCGGTATCTTGGTTAGTCATGCTTATCCATTCGTGTATTCATATGCTCGTTTATCTATCCGTTGGTATTCACAGTAACCTGCACTCCATCTGGCAAAGACTTATGAAATATGGTACTAGCAGCTGCCTCGCTGGCATACTTGGTAACAACATTTAGACCTAGAGTGGCAGTGGAGACAGGAACTCCTGGCATACTTGGTAACAACATTTAGACCTAGAGTGGCAGTGGAGACAGGAACTCCTGGCATACTTGGTAACAACATTTAGACCTAGAGCTGCAGCTGAGACTGAAACTCTTCGCATATCTGGCTACACATTTTAGACATAGAACTCTTGGCACGGCCATAGAGTGGCAGCCGAGAAAGGAACTCTGGCTGCAAATTTTAGAGATGGAGTAGCAGCCAAGACAGGACCTCTTGATGTATCTGACTAAAATTAGACATAGAGTAGCAGCCGAGACAGGAACTGTTGATGTATGTGAGTAAAATTAGACATAGAGTAGTAGTCCAGACAGGAGCTCTTGATGTGTCTGAGTAAAATTAGACATAGAATAGCAGCCAAGACAGGAACTCTTGATGTGTCTGAGTAAAATTAGACATAGAGTAGCAGCCAAGACAGGAACTCTTGATGTATCTAGTAAAATTAGACATAGAGTAGCAGTCGAGACAGGAACTCTTGATGTATCTAGTAAAATTGGACATAGAGTAGCAGTCGAGACAGGAACTCTTGATGTATCTAGTAAAATTGGACATAGAGTAGCAGTCGAGACAGGAACTCTTGATGTGTCTGAGTAAAATTAGACATAGAGTAACAGCCGAGACAGGAACTCTTGATGTATCTGAGTAAAATTAGACATAGAGTAGTAGCCAAGACAGGAACTGTTGATGTATGTGAGTAAAATTAGACATAGAGTAGCAGCCAAGACAGGAACTGTTGATGTATGTGAGTAAAATTAGACATAGAGTAACAGCCAGGACAGGAACTCTTGATGTATGTGAGTAAAATTAGACATAGAGTAGCAGCCGAGACAGGAACTCTTGATGTATGTGAGTAAAATTAGACATAGAGTAGCAGCCGAGACAGGAAGTCTTGATGTATCTAAGTAAAATTAGACATAGAGTAACAGTCGAGACAGGAACTCTTGATGTATCAAGTAAAATTAGACATAGAGTAGCAGCCGAGACAGGAACTCTTGATGTATCTAGTAAAATTAGACATAGAGTAGCAGTCGAAACAAGAACTCTTGATGTATCTGATTAAATTTACCGGGCTCATTAATGTCAGCCGCAATCAGTTTCGTCGCGTTCTGCTGCGTCAGTGTCCTATACATAGTGATCGTGTGCTCAATTAATTCATTGTCATAGCGATAGCCACGCCTACTCATTCGCATACCGCATCATGCTAAATCTAATTTGATTTTTTCCAACAATGCCATCAATATTGTTACTAGTCTATGGTCTTAAAATAAGTAACAGAAGAGAGTGAAAGACAACAAGCTTTTGTAAAATTTAACAAATAATTTATTTCCCTAGAATACAAAGTAAAAATGAAACAAAAACCTTACAGTATTGCGAATTAAATCCCAAAATAATCCAAGAATTACAGTCACAAGTCCTGGTAATTTAAAGTCCAGAATAAAATTCAGTAGAAATCCCGAATAAATCCACAAACTGAAGGCGATTATGTGCATGTTATAGCTCCTAGAGTGTTGATGTACCAAAAGTCTTTTTGTTCAATCACAGTAATATAATTCCAGGTTTGAATTAAATATAAATTCCAGCGAATGTCTTTATCCAAGGATTTTATCAGAGCACTTTTGTATTTCCAGAGAAAAGAATCACTTGAATTCAATAATTTGAAGAAATAAAATTCATCCTAACTGGACACAATCTAATACAACTTGAAAGTGCTAGATGTTAAAGCACGAATGATAAAATCCTCTAAGTTACTATATATATATATATATATATATATATATATATATATATATATATATATATATATATATATATATATATATATATATATATATATATATATATATATATACTTGATCTCAGGTCATAATTAGCATTGTATATTTTTTTAAAAATGACGTAATGGAAAATAACCTAAAATGATCCTGGTGTTTACGAAATAAAAAAAATAACCTGCAACATTCACTTAGGAAATTCCAAAAACCTTGACCAAATAAAAAACATATTTACTTCTTCTGATAATAATAATCTGATTTAAAACCCATACATATAGAAAATAATTTAGCTATGTATTAGTTGCTTGCAATGAATAAAATAAAAAGTCAATTTGGGTCAAGCAGAAATGAACTCAATTTTGGACAAGGTCAAGTCCGACATACAGTGTTATATTACAGTAGTAGGTAATGAAATAAAATAAAACTAGCTAACAAACAAAGCAAATTAAATATACATACAGGCCCGGCGCGTGGTGTTTTTCTTGTGTGTGCGATGAATGTTTGGCGCCTTTCCAAATTTTTTTCTTCTAATTAATTGCGAATAAAACGAACAGGAAATGAAAAAGCTCATGTGCATCGCGCACTTCGCACACGCAACCAGCCGGGTCCGTATACATAACAATATGAACTAGTACGAACTCTAGTACGAACTAGTACGAAGTATTCACTGAAACTTTCATGTAAAATTTATGCAGTCATGTCGATTTGAATTCCAGAATAATTGTCATGCTTCCCGCTGTAATAAGATCATTCTTAATGCCTTATGTTTGCGATACTATTGGTCAGCTGATCATGGAGGGTCGACACATGTTTGACGTTGATTTGGATATTTAGTGATTGCTTAATTAAGTCAGTGGACAAAGTACATGGTTCAACTAACATATGGCTTTTTCTTGCCTGTGGCTGTCTAGATATAGGTTTTACTTTTAATGTAGTGGATTCGACAATTTTAAGGGGCTGTTTTAAAGTTTGACAGTCACATTTCTTCCGTATCAGATTCGATATATGTCTCTATGTCCAAATTGATTCTGTGTCTAAATTGTATAGCTAGATACACTAAGAGTTCCCGGTTCTGCTGTTGCTATATATCTAAACTTTATCCTATGTCTAAATGTTGCTATGTATCTAAACTTTATCCTATGTCTAAATGTTGCTATATATCTAAACTTTATCCTATGTCTAAATGTTGCAGCTAGATTTACCAAGAGTTCCTGTCTTCACTGCTACTCTATGTCTACAACTTGTAATCAAATATATCAAGAGTTCCCATCTCTGTTGCTAACCTGTGTCTAAAATCTGTAGTCAGATATTCCAATAGATCATGTCTCAGCTGATACTCTAGGTCTAAAATTTACTCTATTTCTAAAATTTATAGCTAGAGTTTCTGTCTCTGCTGCTACCTATGCCTACAGATTGTAGTCAGATATGTCAAGAGTTCCTGTACCTGCTGCTTAACTGTCTAAAATCCGCAGTAGATATGTCAAGAGCACATGTCTCAGCTGCTACGCTATGTCTAATTTTCTACCCCATGTCTAAAAGTTGCAACCAGATATACCAGGCGTTGTTGTCTCGGCTGCTACTCTATTTCTAATATCAGTCAGATACATCAAGAGTTCCTATCTCAGCTACTACTTTATGTCTAATTTTAATCAGAAACGTCAAGAGTTCCTTTCTTGGCTGCTACTCTATGTCTAATTTTACTCACATACATCAACAGTTCCTGTCTCTGCTACTACTCTATGTCTAATTTTACTCACATACATCAAGAGTTCCTGTCTTGGCTGTTACTCTATGTCTAATTTTACTCAGATACATCAAGAGTTCCTGTCTCGGCTGTTACTCTATGTCTAATTTTACTCACATACATCAAGACTTCCTGTCTTGGCTGCTACTCTATGTCTAATTTTACTCACATACATCAACAGTTCCTGTCTCGGCTGCTACTCTATGTCTAATTTTACTCAGATACATCAAGAGTTCCTGTCTCGGCTGCTACTCTATGTCTAATTTTACTCACATACATCAACAGTTCCTGTCTCGGCTACTACTCTATGTCTAATTTTACTCAGATACATCAAGAGTTCCTTTCTTGGCTGCTACTCTATGTCTAATTTTACTCACATACATCAAGAGTTCCTGTCTGGACTGCTACTCTATGTCTAATTTTACTCAGATACATCAAGAGTTCCTGTCTCGGCAGTAGTATAGGGAAACGGGGTTAGTAAACCTACTCCATAAAAATCAATACAAAACCTTAAGATAACACATCTATTTCACAGAATTTATCTTATTGCTATAATAATAATAAATTTCCATATTTTTCTTCCATAAAATAAGATAAAATGCCGAATTAAGCAATTTTAGGTCATAGAAGAATGATCACAATAGCTAGAACCCTCCAAGTTCAATCATAGTCTGACAAGAAGATAAAAAAAAATTAAAATTATATAAAATAAAAGAAAATAAAATGTTAAATTACAAACAGACTATTAGCTCATATTGTTCATCAAAAAAGCCCTATACACCAAATAAAACATTTACAACAAAAGACGGTGAAGTTATTTCTGCTACATGTATAAAAGTATATGCATTTAATTTAATAGATAAATTAACGATTAAGTTTGATTCCATACTATACACATCACTTGGTTTGCAAGTAATTCGAAAACAAACTGGGTCGCATAATCTTATTTGTAAATCAGATGGAACAGTTTGGATTTGTTATAAGATAAAGTGTGATAAAGATGAAGAAATGTTAAAGGATTGGATGAGCGATCCAGAAACAGATGTATATACACATATAATTAATAAGCTATCAGATGCAAAACGAGAAGCATTTCTATGTGTTGTGAAAAAACAAGAAAAAGTAAGTATAGAAGATCAAATTTCTCGGATATCATTAATGCAAAGCATTCTTGATCTGGATTAGAGGTCAGACTTAGGGTTTCATTAAACTAACATCTAAGACCTAGGTTTTCTGCGGTCTAGTTCTGAGTTGGAACTTGGAAAGTTCTAAAATGAACAAGCGCTAATGTATTTATTCCATCAACACAATAACGTTTATCATCAAAATTAGTTAGACCACGTTTTATTATTCTATCTGTGTTAGGTTGATGCTTATATGATCTTATCGTGTACATTTCAGTAGCATGTTGACCTGCGGTCGGATTATACAGAACATTGATATAATCATCATGTTTTATTTCATTTTTTACTACTGATTTTTTAACACCTTTTAGCATTTTAGTTTCCTTGCCATCTGCGATCTTTAGCGAATACATTTTACTTCGAAGTCCAACAAATTCAACAACCGATCTAAAGCAAAATTCATCTTTCATCTTGCCCATCACCTTTTTATTAGTTGGGTCGTGGAATTGATTATCTCGCGCAACATCAGAAAGATCAAACTCATCTCGCTGATTATAGATATCTTGATAAACATCTTCGGTAAATACCTGATAAAATAATGAATCGGTATCTGTAAACAACAATTTTGAATTAGGCCAGACTTTCTTAGTAAAATTATAATGAAAATCATACATCAGCCACTTTGATGTTTCTAATACGGTAGCACCAACATATATAGATTTGTTTAGCTTTAAATTAGTTTTAAATTTCTTGATTAAATTTAGATTTTCGTTTATATGCATTGAGCCAGCAAAGCTATCTAACGCGGTTAATTTACTTAGCCGCTTCTGGTTGTTTACAATTTCAATATCAACACGCTTGCAAATATTCTCCATGGTTTTACCAAATACAGAATTATTCATGAGCTTGAAAAAGTCCTTTTCAAAATCTGTTGTTGCTACAGTTCGCATATCATTATTAAACTTAATATAATCTGCCATCCACTTACATTGTTTTACGCGTAATATATTATGAATTTTAACTAACTGCAGACCGTTGTCAATAGCTTGTTTGAGATTTCTATAATGACAAATATAATTTCTTTTGTTAAGTAAATTTGGAACTAATTTTGCTACCATACAAGGTTTTCCTCCAGAGCTTACTCGCGTAGCTATTTGTTCTTTCGATAACAGTGAGTCTGAGATTATCATCTTTTCTGGTAGAAACGGATAGTCGTTATGTAAATAATATAAATGCTCGGGATAATCTACATCAACTTCGAGATAATAAGTATGATTTGAACAAGATAAATCTTTCTTAAAGTTATTGGTATCATCACCAAACTCTTTATGGCTAACCCAACGATCGACTGCATATGGCATCGACTGTGACATTGCCCAACTATAAAGGGCATTTTTATCCAAGTAAATAATGTAACTGGAAGGTTGATCTGGATTAAAATCTTTAAGATATTTGTTGTTAGCGCGAGCATGTTTGTGACTTATCACACTTATTCCTCCACGAATTGCTTTTTCAAAGAAGATATACATATCGATATTTCCAACAGCTATTAATTCTGTTCTTGCATTTGTTATACTATATAAAGCGTCCCAGCTTAAACCTGGACTAGAGAAATGCCATGCAGGATCTAATTTATATTTGTTTATGCTGGTTTTTCTAAAACTTTGATAAATATCGTCAAGCAGCAGTACATCTTGAATAAAGTAGATATCCATATAATCACCGACAGTTTTGCAATTGAATTTATCCCATACATGCTGAGCATGTTTATATTCATCGTCAGATATATTTTCACCAGTCAACATTGCATAAAATTTATCTTTATTAGGTAAAGCATTTTCATTAAGACGGTCGATACAATCGAGATACTCATATGGGAAAATTCCTTTCTTTTTCATCAAATTAGTAAAATCACTGAAATATTCTTCTAGCGATGTAAATTCGCTACAATTTTTAGAATGCGCATCTAACGAGCTAGCCATAAATTGCATGCTATCAATAAATCTAAGCGGACCGATTGATACTGACATAAATTTTTCAAAATTATTAGGTATTGCACCTATCTTTTTTTCCTCACATAATTTTACTATATCAGGATGACCAAGTGCATTAATAATGAAATGTCCATCATATCCTCCGAAATTATCAGCTACACAAGGTATGATATTAACAATGTGAAATTTTTCTTTACAAGCTTTATGAGCTGCTCCAAAATATTTACCGGTAATATAGCAATGACCTAATACTTTAGTTTGATCTTCAGTTTTCTTAATCACCTTTTTGTTTGAGTTTTCAGTCTCTGCAATCTGTTCTTTTTCACTTTGAACTTCATTGGAACTTGGACAGTTTTGAGTCTTAGTTTTCCGCATTCCAAAAACTTCATTACAGATATGACATCGGTTTGATTTATTAAATTCTACCCAATTTTCAGGTGTTATTAGAGCGTGTTGTGTTCCAGATAGAGGTTTAGAGCTCAGTTTTTCATAGATTTTGTTAGCTTCATCAAATAGATTTTTGATTAACCAAGCTGCAGCATCTTCTGATTTAACATCATTACATCTATAAATTTTAACAGGTTTTGATAAAGCAGGATCAACAATACATGTTATCTTATAAGCTACAGCTACTGGGATATGTTTGTTTAGATGTATTGTCGTTGAAGTGCTTTGCCTTCCATCTTTAGTTTGTTCTGTCTCATTCTGGATTTGAATTGATTCGAAATCATATGAAATTGTAAATGGCACAACAGCTTTATTTTTAAACTTAGTAAATTTTAAGATTTTATTTTCTTTGCTAGGTAAAATTGCTTTTTGATCATGGACACAATATTTTTCATGATTTTTTAACTTTTCATCGCTATAAAATCCGTGCAAGCATTTACAGCAAAAGTATAATTTTTCTTTATGTTTGTTATATTGTTTTCTAGCTAGTCCGTTAAAGCTTTTTTTTATCCAGCAATGATGTTTCTTAAATCTTAGCAAGTTTGTCGTTTTAGGCCCAGCATAAGGTGATATTCGCAGCGGATAAAGTTTATTGTTACCATCGAGTCCAAAAACATTAATGCCATTAAGAATTAAATCTCTGTTTAAATTCTCAATTTTTGTTATCTGATTAATCGGAATTGGGAAATTTATTCCTGACAAATTCAATTTTGAAATATGCTCGCTGTATTTCGAAACTCTGTTAGGATGGTCATCAACAGGACACAACGAAGCTAATATGCTCCAGACAACACATTTATTATCAGAAGAACCACTATCAACATTAACGCAACAATGCGAATCTTTTATAGACTTTGGTAAATTAACAAATTTTCCAGCTCGCAGTGGGTCATATTTATGTGCGTGGATTAATAAATGTTCTCTTGAGATTAAAGTCCAACCTGAGCCAGATCTAGTATAATTATCGATTTCGCTATCAATTTGTTGCGCCATTATTGCAGCAATATCAGCAATATCATCATCAACATAAACAACTTTAGGATTAGTTTTCATATAAGGTTTTGCATATTTTTCTATGTCAACTGCATGCTGAAATAAAACTAGCAATGCTGCGATTATTTTAACGCGCGGTTCTTTAACGAGAATATACCGAATAGCTTTTTCTATTAATATTTCTAAAGGTCTATCTAGTTCTATTCGATAGGTTTTGTTAAATCCGGTAAACGATGATTCGACTTCTTTAATCTTGATTTCCGATTTTTTAATATTTTCAAGTTCGTCTTTAAGTTTGTTAAGGTTAACGTTTGGAATCGGATATTTCGCTGTTTTACCAGTTGTGGATTTATAATCATCTAGAAGACTTTTAACTTCTTCATGGCGAGTTGTCTTAGTTTTTCTTTTAAGACCTTTATGCAGCTCAATGTCCACAAGTACTGGTTGAAATAATCTTTGCTGAATTTCTTTTCCAAGTTCATATAATTGAGCATTGGACTTAGGATATTTTGGTTTATTTCCGGTAAGTTTTTCATACTGTTTTATCAGTGATGTGACAATTATATGACGTTTTTGCCTCGTCATTGTCAAGTATTATATTTATATATATTAGATAAAATTAATTCAATTAAGAAATTTATTTAAAAAATAACTAATAAAAATTTTATTATATATATATATATATATATATATATATATATATATATATATATATATATATATATATATATATATATATATATATATATATATATATATATATAATAATGCCATTTCCAATCGGTTTAAACAACTGTAAGAGGCTGTTGCGAGGGTCAACTGAAGTTTGTGGCAAAAGTTGTTCTAATGAGTACTGCGCTTATCATAGAGGATACATAAAACGAAGTAATTCGATTGGAATGCGACCGTGTATAAAATGTAGAGCTGGCGCGCGAGGAAAACATCAGATTTGTGCTGATTGCGGTGGGAGAAATTTTAGAGCGACTTTGTGTTATTATGATACGAGATCACCGAAATATTTTATTAAGAAGCAGTTTCCACCAACTATAGAAGAATTTTTAATTAAATCTTGAATTTTATCTATTATATATGAAGAAAAAAATAATTATAATGCCATGGGACGAACGTTATGAAGTTGCAGCAAAAATAGCTAATGATAATATAAACTCAGCAAAGATTGTAAATGGTCTTCAGATGGTACAAGTACGTGAAAAGGTAGATAATGGATTTTGCAGGATTGCGCTAGCTTTACCAAATGAAACTAGACTTAATGCTGTTCGCGATAGTTTGCGAAAGAAACTTCAGAATTTAAAACCTGTTGAATATAACGAAGGATGAAGTTTAGGCCAAATTATGTTATTATTATTATTATTATTATTATTATTATTATTATTATTATTATTTTTATCGTTCCAAGATTTATTGTAAAAAGGACAAGTGTAAAAAGATCGATCAACCATACCAACTATAGACGGAAGTCGGAGACTTCTAGACTTAGGTTCTTCATATTTTTTATGAATAAAACTTTTATTTTTTTCATCGGGTTTAAAATTCTTTTCTTCATCAGGTTTAAAATTCTTTTCTTCATCAGGTTTAAAATTCTTTTCTTCAGCGGGTTTAAAATTCATTTTTCATCGGGTTTAAAATTCTTTTTTTCTTCAGATAGTATTATCTTATCTAGAATTTTTTGTACTTCAACATCATTATTCATACGCGCTTCATCAGTTTTTGATTTTTCAGCAAGCATCTTATTCGAGTATCTCAATTCATTAATATTGTATTTCTGAGCATCAATAATAGTATTTAATTTATCTATAAGTTCATACTGTTTTCTAATTTGTTCTTCTTTAGATGGAATCGGAGTATTAATAATAATATCATCATCATCAAGGTCAAATTTATCTTCATCTTTGTCAATTTTCTGTATTTGTTTACCAATGTTCTTTATAACTTCAGCTGTTCTCCAGATCTCATAGACTCGTGTTAATCCGATCTTAAAATCTTTTGCAATTTGAGTAGCGCATCTGTGAAATCTCAACTTTATGATCTTTTCTTCATCTTGCGGTGTTAAATAAGTAGTTTTTGATATTAAGTTATAAAATCAAGCATAACAAATTACAACTTAATATTTATAAAAAATTTTATGTAAATACATCTTACACTGACGCTAACATGAAGCAGTTGACAACAACATTGTTAAGATTTATACAACAACATTGTTAAGATTTATATAACAACATTGTTAAGATTTATACAACAACATTGTTAAGATTTATACAATGACATTGTTAAGATTTATACAACGACAACATTATTATTGAAATTTCACAAATATTTTTGTTTTCTGAGGGTCAAACCCCCAGCGATATTCTAATTGATTTTCATGATTTTTTGATAAAATGAAAAACTTGTGCAAGATGTATTTTGCTGAAACAACATTAAAATCAGCTGCACCAATGCAAGATATATTTTGTTGAAATAACATTAAAATCAGACGCCTCAATGCAAGATGTATTTTGTTGAAATAACTTTAAAATCAGATGCCTCAATGCAAGATATATTTTGTTGAAATAACATCAAAATCAGATGCCCCAATGCAAGATGTATTTTGCCGAAATAATTTTAAAATCAGATGCTCCATGCAAGATATATTTTATCAAAACAACATTAAAATCAGCTGCACCAATGCAAGATATATTTTGTTAAAATCAACTGTCTGAAAATATATTTAAAAATAAAAATAAATTATTATAATTTGCAAATAAAAATTAAACAATTAATAAAATTGTTGTTTTTTTACTGATTTTTAGCTGAAAATCTTGTTTTTAATATGGAAAATGACCAAAAAATCAGAGAAAATCCGTTGGATTTATTGTTTTCTGAGGGTCAAACCCCCAGCGACATTCTAATTGATTTTCATCATTTTTCAATAAATTTGATAATGGCTCGCTAAAAACTGATGAACAACAGATAAAAACTGATGAAAAACAAACAAAAAACTGATGCAAAATCAGTAAAAAATAAGAAATTCTGACCAAAGTTTTTCATTTTATCAAAAAATCATGAAAATCAATTAGAATATCGCTGGGGGTTTGACCCTCAGAAAACAAAAATATTTGTGAAATTTCAATAATAATGTTGTCGTTGTATAAATCTTAACAATGTCATTGTATAAATCTTAACAATGTTGTTGTATAAATCTTAACAATGTTGTTATATAAATCTTAACAATGTTGTTGTATAAATCTTAACAATGTTGTTGTCAACTGCTTCATGTTAGCGTCAGTGTAAGATGTATTTACATAAAATTTTTTATAAATATTAAGTTGTAATTTGTTATGCTTGATTTTATAACTTAATATCAAAAACTACTTATTTAACACCGCAAGATGAAGAAAAGATCATAAAGTTGAGATTTCACAGATGCGCTACTCAAATTGCAAAAGATTTTAAGATCGGATTAACACGAGTCTATGAGATCTGGAGAACAGCTGAAGTTATAAAGAACATTGGTAAACAAATACAGAAAATTGACAAAGATGAAGATAAATTTGACCTTGATGATGATGATATTATTATTAATACTCCGATTCCATCTAAAGAAGAACAAATTAGAAAACAGTATGAACTTATAGATAAATTAAATACTATTATTGATGCTCAGAAATACAATATTAATGAATTGAGATACTCGAATAAGATGCTTGCTGAAAAATCAAAAACTGATGAAGCGCGTATGAATAATGATGTTGAAGTACAAAAAATTCTAGATAAGATAATACTATCTGAAGAAAAAAAGAATTTTAAACCCGATGAAAAATGAATTTTAAACCCGCTGAAGAAAAGAATTTTAAACCTGATGAAGAAAAGAATTTTAAACCTGATGAAGAAAAGAATTTTAAACCCGATGAAAAAAATAAAAGTTTTATTCATAAAAAATATGAAGAACCTAAGTCTAGAAGTCTCCGACTTCCGTCTATAGTTGGTATGGTTGATCGATCTTTTTACACTTGTCCTTTTTACAATAAATCTTGGAACGATAAAAATAATAATAATAATAATAATAATAATAATAATAATAATAATAATAACATAATTTGGCCTAAACTTCATCCTTCGTTATATTCAACAGGTTTTAAATTCTGAAGTTTCTTTCGCAAACTATCGCGAACAGCATTAAGTCTAGTTTCATTTGGTAAAGCTAGCGCAATCCTGCAAAATCCATTATCTACCTTTTCACGTACTTGTACCATCTGAAGACCATTTACAATCTTTGCTGAGTTTATATTATCATTAGCTATTTTTGCTGCAACTTCATAACGTTCGTCCCATGGCATTATAATTATTTTTTTCTTCATATATAATAGATAAAATTCAAGATTTAATTAAAAATTCTTCTATAGTTGGTGGAAACTGCTTCTTAATAAAATATTTCGGTGATCTCGTATCATAATAACACAAAGTCGCTCTAAAATTTCTCCCACCGCAATCAGCACAAATCTGATGTTTTCCTCGCGCGCCAGCTCCACATTTTATACACGGTCGCATTCCAATCGAATTACTTCGTTTTATGTATCCTCTATGATAAGCGCAGTACTCATTAGAACAACTTTTGCCACAAACTTCAGTTGACCCTCGCAACAGCCTCTTACAGTTGTTTAAACCGATTGGAAATGGCATTATTATATATATATATATATATATATATATATATATATATATATATATATATATATATATATATATATATATATATATATATAATAAAATTTTTATTAGTTATTTTTTAAATAAATTTCTTAATTGAATTAATTTTATCTAATATATATAAATATAATACTTGACAATGACGAGGCAAAAACGTCATATAATTGTCACATCACTGATAAAACAGTATGAAAAACTTACCGGAAATAAACCAAAATATCCTAAGTCCAATGCTCAATTATATGAACTTGGAAAAGAAATTCAGCAAAGATTATTTCAACCAGTACTTGTGGACATTGAGCTGCATAAAGGTCTTAAAAGAAAAACTAAGACAACTCGCCATGAAGAAGTTAAAAGTCTTCTAGATGATTATAAATCCACAACTGGTAAAACAGCGAAATATCCGATTCCAAACGTTAACCTTAACAAACTTAAAGACGAACTTGAAAATATTAAAAAATCGGAAATCAAGATTAAAGAAGTCGAATCATCGTTTACCGGATTTAACAAAACCTATCGAATAGAACTAGATAGACCTTTAGAAATATTAATAGAAAAAGCTATTCGGTATATTCTCGTTAAAGAACCGCGCGTTAAAATAATCGCAGCATTGCTAGTTTTATTTCAGCATGCAGTTGACATAGAAAAATATGCAAAACCTTATATGAAAACTAATCCTAAAGTTGTTTATGTTGATGATGATATTGCTGATATTGCTGCAATAATGGCGCAACAAATTGATAGCGAAATCGATAATTATACTAGATCTGGCTCAGGTTGGACTTTAATCTCAAGAGAACATTTATTAATCCACGCACATAAATATGACCCACTGCGAGCTGGAAAATTTGTTAATTTACCAAAGTCTATAAAAGATTCGCATTGTTGCGTTAATGTTGATAGTGGTTCTTCTGATAATAAATGTGTTGTCTGGAGCATATTAGCTTCGTTGTGTCCTGTTGATGACCATCCTAACAGAGTTTCGAAATACAGCGAGCATATTTCAAAATTGAATTTGTCAGGAATAAATTTCCCAATTCCGATTAATCAGATAACAAAAATTGAGAATTTAAACAGAGATTTAATTCTTAATGGCATTAATGTTTTTGGACTCGATGGTAACAATAAACTTTATCCGCTGCGAATATCACCTTATGCTGGGCCTAAAACGACAAACTTGCTAAGATTTAAGAAACATCATTGCTGGATAAAAAAAAGCTTTAACGGACTAGCTAGAAAACAATATAACAAACATAAAGAAAAATTATACTTTTGCTGTAAATGCTTGCACGGATTTTATAGCGATGAAAAGTTAAAAAATCATGAAAAATATTGTGTCCATGATCAAAAAGCAATTTTACCTAGCAAAGAAAATAAAATCTTAAAATTTACTAAGTTTAAAAATAAAGCTGTTGTGCCATTTACAATTTCATATGATTTCGAATCAATTCAAATCCAGAATGAGACAGAACAAACTAAAGATGGAAGGCAAAGCACTTCAACGACAATACATCTAAACAAACATATCCCAGTAGCTGTAGCTTATAAGATAACATGTATTGTTGATCCTGCTTTATCAAAACCTGTTAAAATTTATAGATGTAATGATGTTAAATCAGAAGATGCTGCAGCTTGGTTAATCAAAAATCTATTTGATGAAGCTAACAAAATCTATGAAAAACTGAGCTCTAAACCTCTATCTGGAACACAACACGCTCTAATAACACCTGAAAATTGGGTAGAATTTAATAAATCAAACCGATGTCATATCTGTAATGAAGTTTTTGGAATGCGGAAAACTAAGACTCAAAACTGTCCAAGTTCCAATGAAGTTCAAAGTGAAAAAGAACAGATTGCAGAGACTGAAAACTCAAACAAAAAGGTGATTAAGAAAACTGAATCGACCGTCGTAATGAAAATGCTTTACCTAATAAAGATAAATTTTATGCAATGTTGACTGGTGAAATATATCTGACGATGAATTTAAACATGCTCAGCATGTATGGGATAAATTCAATTGCAAAACTGTCGGTGATTATATGGATATCTACTTAATTCAAGATGTACTGCTGCCTGACGATATTTATCAAAGTTTTAGAAAAACCAGCATAAACAAATATAAATTAGATCCTGTATGGTATTTCTCTAGTCCAGGTTTAAGCTGGGACGCTTTATATAGTATAACAAATTCAAGAACAGAATTAATAACTGTTGGAAATATTGATATGTATCTCTTCTTTGAAAAAGCAATTCGTGGAGGAATAAGTGTGATAAGTCACAAACATGCTCGCGCTAACAACAAATATCTTAAAGATTTTAATCCAGATCAACCTTCCAGTTACATTATTTACTTGGATAAAAATGCCCTTTATAGTTGGGCAATGTCACAGTCGATGCCATATGCAGTCGATCGTTGGGTTAGCCATAAAGAGTTTGGTGATGATACCAATAACTTTAAGAAAGATTTATCTTGTTCAAATCATACTTATTATCTCGAAGTTGATGTAGATTATCCCGAGCATTTATATTATTTACATAACGACTATCCGTTTCTACCAGAAAAGATGATAATCTCAGACTCACTGTTATCGAAAGAACAAATAGCTACGCGAGTAAGCTCTGGAGGAAAACCTTGTATGGTAGCAAAATTAGTTCCAAATTTACTTAACAAAAGAAATTATATTTGTCATTATAGAAATCTCAAACAAGCTATTGACAACGGTCTGCAGTTAGTTAAAATTCATAATATATTACGCGTAAAACAATGTAAGTGGATGGCAGATTATATTAAGTTTAATAATGATATGCGAACTGTAGCAACAACAGATTTTGAAAAGGACTTTTTCAAGCTCATGGATAATTCTGTATTTGGTAAAACCATGGAGAATATTTGCAAGCGTGTTGATATTGAAATTGTAAACAACCAGAAGCGGCTAAGTAAATTAACCGCGTTAGATAGCTTTGCTGGCTCAATGCATATAAACGAAAATCTAAATTTAATCAAGAAAGTTAAAACTAATTTAAAGCTAAACAAATCTATATATGTTGGTGCTACCGTATTAGAAACATCAAAGTGGCTGATGTATGATTTTCATTATAATTTTACTAAGAAAGTCTGGCCTAATTCAAAATTGTTGTTTACAGATACCGATTCATTATTTTATCAGGTATTTACCGAAGATGTTTATCAAGATATCTATAATCAGCGAGATGAGTTTGATCTTTCTGATGTTGCGCGAGATAATCAATTCCACGACCCAACTAATAAAAAGGTGATGGGCAAGATGAAAGATGAATTTTGCTTTAGATCGGTTGTTGAATTTGTTGGACTTCGAAGTAAAATGTATTCGCTAAAGATCGCAGATGGCAAGGAAACTAAAATGCTAAAAGGTGTTAAAAAATCAGTAGTAAAAACTAAAATAAAACATGATGATTATATCAATGTTCTGTATAATCCGACCGCAGGTCAACATGCTACTGAAATGTACACGATAAGATCATATAAGCATCAACCTAACACAGATAGAATAATAAAACGTGGTCTAACTAATTTTGATGATAAACGTTATTGTGTTGATGGAATAAATACATTAGCGCTTGTTCATTTTAGAACTTTCCAAGTTCCAACTCAGAACTAGACCGCAGAAAACCTAGGTCTTAGATGTTAGTTTAATGAAACCCTAAGTCTGACCTCTAATCCAGATCAAGAATGCTTTGCATTAATGATATCCGAGAAATTTGATCTTCTATACTTACTTTTTCTTGTTTTTTCACAACACATAGAAATGCTTCTCGTTTTGCATCTGATAGCTTATTAATTATATGTGTATATACATCTGTTTCTGGATCGCTCATCCAATCCTTTAACATTTCTTCATCTTTATCACACTTTATCTTATAACAAATCCAAACTGTTCCATCTGATTTACAAATAAGATTATGCGACCCAATTTGTTTTCGAATTACTTGCAAACCAAGTGATGTGTATAGTATGGAATCAAACTTAATCGTTAATTTATCTATTAAATTAAATGCATATACTTTTATACATGTAGCAGAAATAACTTCACCGTCTTTTGTTGTAAATGTTTTATTTGGTGTATAGGGCTTTTTTGATGAACAATATGAGCTAATAGTCTGTTTGTAATTTAACATTTTATTTTCTTTTATTTTATATAATTTTAATTTTTTTTTTATCTTCTTGTCAGACTATGATTGAACTTGGAGGGTTCTAGCTTTTGTGATCATTTTTCTATGACCTAAAATTGCTTAATTCGGCATTTTATCTTATTTTATGGAAGAAAAATATGGAAATTTATTATTATTATTATAGCAATAAGATAAATTCTGTGAAATAGATGTGTTATCTTAAGGTTTTGTATTGATTTTTATGGAGTTGGTTTACTAACCCCGTTTCCCTATACTACTGCCGAGTCAGGAAGTCTTCATGTATCTGAGTAGAATTAGACATAGAGTAGTAGTCGAGACAGGAACCCTTGATGTATCTGAGTAAAATTAGACATAGAGTAACAGCCGAGACAGGAACTGTTGATGTATGTGAGTAAAATTAGACATAGAGTAGCAGCCAAGAAAGGAAGTCTTGATGTATGGGAGTAAAATTAGACATAGAGTAGCAGCCGAGACAGGAACTGTTGATGTATGTGAGTAAAATTAGACATAGAGTAACAGCCGAGACAGGAACTCTTGATGTATCTAGTAAAATTGGACATAGAGTAGCAGCCGAGACAGGAACTCTTGATGTATGTGAGTAAAATTAGACATAGAGTAACAGCCGAGACAGGAACTGTTCATGTATGTGAGTAAAATTAGACATAGAGTAGCAGCCGAGACAGGAACTCTTGATGTATCTGAGTAAAATTAGACATAGAGTAACAGCCGAGACAGGAACTGTTGATGTATGTGAGTAAAATTAGACATAGAGTAGCAGCCGAGACAGGAACTCTTGATGTATCTGAGTAAAATTAGACATAGAGTAACAGCCAAGAAAGGAACTCTTGATGTATCTGAGTAAAGTTAGACATAGAGTAACAGCCGAGACAGGAACTGTTGATGTATGTGAGTAAAATTAGACATAGAGTAGTAGTCCAGACAGGAGCTCTTGATGTGTCTGAGTAAAATTAGACATAGAGTAGCAGCCGAGACAGGAACTGTTGATGTATGTGAGTAAAATTAGACATAGAGTAACAGCCGAGACAGGAACTCTTGATGTATCTAGTAAAATTGGACATAGAGTAGCAGCCGAGACAGGAACTCTTGATGTATCTGAGTAAAATTAGACATAGAGTAACAGCCGAGACACGAACTGTTGATGTATGTGAGTAAAATTAGACATAGAGTAACAGCCAAGAAAGGAACTCTTGATGTATCTGAGTAAAATTAGACATAGAGTAACAGCCGAGACAGGAACTGTTGATGTATGTGAGTAAAATTAGACATAGAGTAACAGCCGAGACAGGAACTCTTGATGCATCTGAGTAAAAGTAGACATAGAGTAGCAGTCCAGACAGGAACTCTTGATGTATGTGAGTAATATTAGACATAGAGTAGTAGTCCAGACAGGAACTCTTGATGTATCTGAGTAAAATTAGACATAGAGTAGCAGCCGAGACAGGAACTGTTGATGTACATAAGTTAATTTAGACATAGAGTAACAGCCGAGACAGGAACTCTTGATGTATGTGAGTAAAATTAGACATAGAGTAGCAGCCGAGACAGGATCTGTTGATGTATGTGAGTAAAATTAGACATAGAGTAGTAGTGCAGACAGGAACTCTTGATGTATCTGAGTAAAATTTGACATAGAGTAACAGCCAAGACAGGAACTCTTGATGTATCTGAGTAAAATTAGACATAGAGCAACAGCCAAGAAAGGAACTCTTGATGTATCTGAGTAAAATTAGACATAGAGTAGCAGCCGAGACAGGAACTGTTGATGTATGTGAGTAAAATTAGACATAGAGTAGCAGCCGAGACAGGAAGTCTTGACGTATCTGAGTAAAATTGGACATAGAGTAGTAGCCGAGACAGGAACTCTTGATGTATCTGAGTAAAATTAGACATAGAGTAGCAGCCAAGACAGGAACTCTTGATGTATCTGAGTAAAATTAGACATAGAGTAACAGCCAAGAAAGGAACTCTTGATGTATCTAGTAAAATTGGACATAGAGTAGCAGCCGAGACAGGAACTCTTGATGTATCTGAGTAAAATTAGACATAGAGTAACAGCCGAGACAGGAACTGTTGATGTATGTGAGTAAAATCAGACATAGAGTAGCAGCCGAGACAGGAACTGTTGATGTATGTGAGTAAAATTAGAGATAGAGTAACAGCCGAGACAGGAACTGTTGATGTATGTGAGTAAAATTAGACATAGAGTAACAGCCCAGAAAGGAACTCTTGATGTATCTGAGTAAAATTAGATATAGAGTAGCAGTCCAGACAGGAACTCTTGATGTATGTGAGTAAAATGAGACATAGAGTAGCAGCCAAGAAAGGAACTCTTGATGTATCGGAGTAAAATTAGACATAGAGTAGCAGCCGAGACTCGAACTGTTGATGTATGTGAGTAAAATGAGACATAGAGTAGCAGCCGAGACAGGAAGTCTTGACGTATCTGAGTAAAATTAGACATAGAGTAACAGCCGAGACAGGAACTCTTGATGTATGTGAGTAAAATTAGACATAGAGTAGCAGCCAAGTCAGGAACTGTTGATGTATGTGAGTAAAATTAGACATAGAGTAGCAGCCAAGACAGGAACTGTTGATGTATGTGAGTAAAATTAGACATAGAGTAGCAGCCGAGACAGGAACTTTTGATGTATCTGACTAAAATTGGACATAGAGTAGCAGCCAAGAAAGGAACTCTTGACGTTTCTGATTAAAATTAGACATAAAGTAGTAGCTGAGACAGGAACTCTTGATGTATCTGACTGATATTAGAAATAGAGTAGCAGCCGAGACAACAACGCCTGGTATATCTGGTTGCAACTTTTAGCCATAAGGGTAGAAATATTAGACATAGCGTAGCAGCTGAGACATGTGCTCTTGACATATCTACTGCGGATTTTAGACAGTTAAGCAGCAGGTACAGGAACTCTTGACATATCTGACTACAATCTGTAGGCATAGGTAGCAGCAGAGACAGAAACTCTAGCTATAAATTTTAGAAATAGAGTAAATTTTAGACCTAGAGTATCAGCTGAGACATGTACTATTGGCATATCTGACTACAGATTTTAGACACAGGTTAGCAACAGAGATGGGAACTCTTGATATATTTGATTACAAGTTGTAGACATAGAGTAGCAGTGAAGACAGGAACTCTTGGTAAATCTAGCTGCAACATTTAGACATAGGATAAAGTTTAGACATATAGCAACATTTAGACATAGGATAAAGTTTAGATATATAGCAACAGCAGAACCGGGAACTCTTAGTGTATCTAGCTATACAATTTAGACACAGAATCAATTTGGACACAGAGACATATATCGAATCTGATACGGAAGAAATGTGACTGTCAAACTTTTAAACAGCCCCTTAAAATTGTCGAATCCACTACATTAAAAGTAAAACCTATATCTAGACAGTCACAGGCAAGAAAAAGCCATATGTTAGTTGAACCATGTACTTTGTCCACTGACTTAATTAAGCTATCACTGAATATCCAAATCAACGTCAAACATGTGTCGACCCTCCATGATCAGCTGACCAATAGTATCGCAAAGATAAGACATTAAGCGTGATCTTATTACAGCGGGAAGCATGACAATTATTCTGGAATAATGTTCGTCTGATAGCTAACCGTGACTATATATCTCATATAAATTCAAATCGACATGACTGCATAAATTTTACATGAAATTTTCAGTGAATACTTCGTACTAGTTCGTACTAGAGTTCGTACTAGTTCATATTGTTATGTATACGGACCCGGCTGGTTGCGTGTGCGAAGTGCGCGATGCACACATGTGCCTTTTCATTCCCTGTTCGTTTTATTCGCAATTAATTAGAAGAAAAAAAATTTGGAAAGGCGCCAAACATTCATCGCACACACAAGAAAAACACCACGCGCCGGGCCTGTATGTATATTTAATTTGCTTTGTTTGTTAGCTAGTTTTATTTTATTTCATTACCTACTACTGTAATATAACACTGTATGTCGGACTTGACCTTGTCCAAAATTGAGTTCATTTCTGCTTGACCCAAATTGACTTTTTATTTTATTCATTGCAAGCAACTAATACATAGCTAAATTATTTTCTATATGTATGGGTTTTAAATCAGATTATTATTATCAGAAGAAGTAAATATGTTTTTTATTTGGTCAAGGTTTTTGGAATTTCCTAAGTGAATGTTGCAGGTTATTTTTTTTATTTCGTAAACACCAGGATCATTTTAGGTTATTTTCCATTACGTCATTTTTAAAAAAATATACAATGCTAATTATGACCTGAGATCAAGTATATATATATATATATATATATATATATATATATATATATATAGTAACTTAGAGGATTTTATCATTCGTGCTTTAACATCTAGCACTTTCAAATTGTATTAGATTGTGTCCAGTTAGGATGAATTTTATTTCTTCAAATTATTGAATTCAAGTGATTATTTTCTCTGGAAATACAAAAGTGTTCTGATAAAATCCCTGGATAAAGACATTCGCTGGAATTTATATTTAATTCAAAACTGGAATTATATTATTGTGACTGAACAAAAAGACTGTTGGTACATCAACATTCTAGGAGCTATAACATGCACATAATCGCCTTCAGTTTGTGGATTTAATCGGGACTTCTACTGAATTTTATTCAGGACTTTAAATTACCAGGACGTGTGACCGTAATTCTTGGATTATTTTGGGATTTAATTCGCAATACTGTAAGGTTTTTGTTTCATTTTTACTTTGTATTCTAGGGAAATAAATTATTTGTTAAATTTTACAAAAGCTTGTTGTCTTTCACTCTCTTCTGTTACTTATTTTAAGAGCATAGACTAGTAACAATATTGATGGCATTGTTGAATAAATCAAATTAGATTTAGTATGATGCGGTATGTTAATGAGTAGGCGTGGCTATCGCTATGACAATAAATTAATTGAGCACACACGATCACTATGTATAGGACACTGATGCAGTAGAACGCGATGAAACTGATTGCGGCTGACATTAATGAGCCGGTAACCATTATATAGTGAAACTATAACTATCTAGATCATATCTAATTTGGTCCCTTGTATGGAGATGTTCTTAATATGGAGGAAAATTATCGATAAAGGGTTAATATATGCTTGCGTTGATGAGTATATATTCTTTTTATTGAAGTGTCCATTAAGACAGGTTACCACTATTATCATTGCATGACTTTTGTGATAAGAGACTTGTTTTGATTTTAATTGTTGAATTTTGAGCTGATCGCATTATTTGATGTTGGAGATCAACTGAGATTTGTTTTAATTAGCACGTTCCCTTCTGATTCCAGCTCAATACCAAGTGATTAGGCCATAGTTACGTCTATTCCCACCTAATTCCATCACTTTACCCTACGGTTAGGTCATAGTTTCCTGTATGCCCACCTGATTCAATCGCATTACATTGTGGTTAGGTCGTAGTTACGTGTATTTCCATGGGACTCCATCTCGATACCCAGTTATTAGGTCATAGCTTCATTCGATTCCGTATCGATACCTAGTGATTAGATCGTATGAACACATATTCTAATCCGATTCCACCTTGAGACATAGTTATTAGGTCCTATCTACTTGTATTCCTATCCGATTCCATCTCAATGGCCAGTGATGATGCCATTGTTACTGGTAAGTCCATATGCGTCCATCTTGATTACCCAATGATTAAGGTCATAGCTACAAGCATTCCCATCCGATTCCATATCAATACTTGGTGATGAGATCACAGTTACACGTATTCTCATTCGATTCCGTCTTGATACCCATTGATTACGTCACGGTAAGATGGATCCCTTCAGATTCGATGATGACACACAGTGATGAGGTCACAGCATAATACTGTATTGTTTGTATTGTTTCGTACACTTTAACATTTCATACACTAAGAATCCCAAGCTGCTTATTGCCAGGAAACATTTGTTGTAGAGAACATCTTTTAAATTAAAATTTTGTGGCCAAAGAAAATTAATTGTTCTTTTGTTTTACTTATAATCATTTGTATATATGCAAAGTTAATTTGTACAAAATATGCTAATACTTATGTACAGTGCACAGAGGATATTTTCTTTTCCTGCGTCAATACCGGATATATTTCATTATGTGGTACCAAAACATGATATTTTAACGACTGGCGATTTCAAAAGTTAAAATATATATGGTACTACGAGATGAAGTATATTCGGAATTAATGCAGGAAAACAAAATTTACATTTTATCATATACCAGACTTTCTCCAGAACCGACGTTTAGAAGACTAAACTAACTCTTCGGCACAACACGCTCACCCCCACCCCATTTGGTAAATTAGCCTCACTTTCATATCCCGATTATCTAAATCTACGTGACTTAAGAAACCGGTAGGATTGTCACAATAATGTACCTTACTTTTCATTTTGTAAACTATTTGACCCTATCTGAAAACAATGTAAGTTCGATTCATCATTGCATCACAGCGGGTTTTTGTCGTTGCTGACACACTTTACAGAGACGCGAACGGTGTCTGGTCCAGTTTTTTCTTTCATCAAATATTAATTTCCATGTCTGAAATGTAAGGAAGTTTCTATTTATTCGTTCTAGCTTACAAGGTACACATTTTTTTGTTGTTGCAGGTACAACTTTTGTAAGCGCACGCAAAGCCTGCCAGTAGCTTCTCGTGGGTCGGTGGTTCTTCCTGGAGTTTTCCAGGGTGCTTCCTCCACCAGTTATACTGGCCGCCATGTATAGCCTATCTTGTGCTGAAAAATGGCGTTAAACCCTACAACAACAACAACAACAACAACAACAGCAATCAAGCGTAGCATGGCATGATGGGACATTTTAAATTTTCACATGTGAAAATATAGGAATGGCAACAGTATAAAAATTATTTCGCCAATAAGTCTCTATATTTTACAATTACGTAAAGTGGCTTGATTTGTTATACTTAAAATGCTAATAGTACTACATCGATTAAGCTTTAAATGCATATGAGAGAGAGAGAGAGAGAGAGAGAGAGAGAGAGAGAGAGAGAGAGAGAAACAAATACACCACTCACCGTATGGGAATCGTATGCAAATGTAAGCCTGACTTGCTCACTCGGCTCATGGGTTGTATGATGGTGGTGAGACCCAGTCGTGTGGTGGGGTGTTGTACTCATCTACGGGTGAAAAATGATATTATTTGAGAGATAAATGTTATTGCATTTTGTACTTTATTGGCGGATATTCTCTTGACGGAGTTGTCCGTAAAGACAGGTTTGACAGGGAATGCACGTTACCACTATTCCTACAATATTACTACTGTGAAAAGAGACTCATTTTGACTTTAATTGTTCAATTTTGAGTTGAACTTGTGACTAGATATTTGCAATAAACTGAGATTATTTTCATTATTATACATGTATTCTGATCTGAGTCCTTCTCGATACCCAGCCATTAGGTTACAGTAACATGTATTTGCGTCCCATTCCATCTCGATACCCAGTGATTAGATCATAATTACATGAATTTTCATCATATTCCATAGCGATACCTAGCGATGAGATTAAAATTACGTGAATTTTCATCCGATTCCATAGCGATGCCTAGTGATTCGATAATATTAACATGTATTCTAATCCGATTCTACCTGAGTACATAGTTATTAGGTCCTATCTACCTGTATTTCGCTCCGTTTCCATCTTAATGCCCAGTGATTATGTCATAATTACTTGATGTCCATCTGGTTCCATCTCAATTGCCCAAAGATTTAGGTCATTGTTACATGTGTTCTCGTCCGATTCATTTTGATACCTTGTGATCAAGTCATAGTAACATGTATTTCTGTCCGATTCTGTTTCAATACTTGGTGATGAGATCACAGTTATACGTATTCTCGTTCGATTCCATTTCGATACTTGGTGACATGATCAAAACTACACGTATTCCCATTAAATTCCATATCGATACGTGGTGATGAGATCTCAGTAATACGTATTCTCATTCGATTCCGTCTTGATACCCACTGATTGTTCAATTTTGAGTTGATCGCATTACTAGATATTTGCAATAAACTGAGATTGTTTCATTATTATGTATTCCCATCTGAGTCCTTTTCAATATCCAGTCATTAGGTCACAGTAACACATATTTTCGTCCCATTCTGTCTGGATACCCAGTGATTAGATCATAGTTACATAAATCTCCATCTGATTCCTTAGCGATATCTAATGATTAGATTATAGTAATATGTATTCTCATCCAGTTCCATCTCTATTAGGTCATGGTTACCTGCTTTTCGATACCCAGCAATTAGGTCATAGTTACATGTATGCCCACCTGATTCCATCACAATACCTTGTGATTAGGTTTGTTACGTGTATTTCTGTGTGATTCAGTCTCAATACACAGTGATTAGGCTATAGTTACATGTGTTCTTATCCGAGTCTATCTCGATATTTAGTGATTAGATCACAGTTACATTTATTTTCATCCGATTCCATCTCGATACATATTGATTAGGTCATCCGATTCCATCTCGATACCCAGTGATTAAGTGATAATAGTATGCATTCCCATCCGATGCCATTTCCATAGCCAGCGATTAGGTCATAGGTACATGTGCTCTTATTCGATTTCATATCGATACTTAGTGATTAGATTACAGTTACATGTATTTTCATCCGATTCCATCTTGAGGCCCATAGATTAAGTTACAGTAAGATGGATTTCTTTCTGATTCGATCATGATACCCACTGAATAGGTCACAGTAGCAGACTGTATTGTCTGGAATATTTCGTACACTCTAATTGTTCATGCACCAACAATCACAAAAAGTTATAATTACTTATTACCAGCTAATTTGGTATAGAGAATTTTTTTTCAAATTAAAATTTTGGGGCCAAAGAAAATTTATTATACATTTTTGTTAAACTTATAATCATTTATATACATGCAAAACAAATTTGTTCAAAATGCACTGATACGTAAGCACAGTACATTATCATCATTTGTTATACTTAAAAATGGTAGCAATACTTCATCGATTAATGTATAAATCTATATATGAGAGAGAGAGAGAGAGATGAGTAGATCAACCCATTGATCACTCACCGCATGGACATCGTGGGTTGTAGCAAAGTGGTGAGACCCAGTAGTGTGTTTGGGCGTAGTAGTCATCTACGGGGGGAAAAAAATGATATTATTTGAGATAAAGGGTGTATGGATGATGAACTTTATTGGTGGATGTTCTCTTTATGGAGGTGTCCGCTAAGACAGGATTTTACAGGGTATGGAGATGGCCACTATTCTTACAATATTACGTTTGTGAGAAGAGACTCATTTTGGCTTTAACTGTTGAATTTTGTGATAATCGCATAACTAGATGTTTGCAATAAACTGATATTTTATTCATTAGTACGTATTACAATCAATCCATCTCTATACCCAGTCATTAGATCATAGTAACATACTTTCCCATCCGATTCTATCGCGACACCTAGTGATTAGATCATAGTAACACGCATTCCCATCCAATTCCATCCCGACATCTAGTGATTAGATCATTGTAACATACATTCCCATCCGATTTCCTAGCGATATCTGGTGAGCAGGCCATAGTAACAGGCATTCCCTTCCGATTCCATCGCTACACTTAGTGATTCGGTCATAGTAACATACATTCCCATCCGATGTCCTCGCGATATCTGGTGAGTAGGTTATAGTAACAGGCATTCCCATCCGATTCCATCGCTACACTTAGTGATTAGGTCATATTAACATGCATTCACATCCGATTCCCTCTCGAGATCCAGTGATTAGCTCATAGTAACATGCACTTTCATCAGATTCTCTGACGATATCCAGTCATTATGTCATAGCGGCATGTATTCCCATCCGATTCGATCTCGATTCCTAGTGATTAGGTCAAAGTTAAATGTGATCCCGTCCGATTCTACCATGACACCCAGTGAAGAGGTCACAGAAAGATGAATTCCTTTACGATTCCATCTCGATACCTAGTGATTAGGTCATGGTAAAATGGATTTCTTTCAGTATAATCTATCTCTGTCTGCCTGTCTTAGAACATCATACATACATACATACATTCAACTGTTCATCCCAATCCATTTGTCTCCCTATCGTCTGAACGAATTTTATCTACATGTCTATGGAATATACACGATCTGCACAGCGCGTATAAAAATTCAATATTAATTTAAACGGAATAATTCAGCACTCGGTCAATATTTACGGCGAAGGGTGTAATGTAGAGGTAAGTCATGCTTTTCTTGCGCGATAATAATGGGTACAATTGCGCATAACTAAAGTATGGTACAATTTCACGTTACATAATGGGGCATGATTTTCTGTGTAACAGCGTTGCGGGTGGTAATCGAGAGTTTAGGCACCATGGCTTGCAATTATCCTCAACCCCACCCCTCAGCCCACCCCTCACCCCACCAGTAATCATGGACTGATCGTGTACTTCAGAAATATCGATAAGTCTCATGAATCCAGAAAAGTTGTTTAAAACAATGTGAGAGGAAATCGAATTGTTATTTACCCATTTGCAAATTGATGGGCGAAACAAAATTCTCCTCAAAATGGGGATCTTGAAACAGATTTAATTTCTGACTGTTATTAATGTCACTAAATGTCACATTATGCCAAAAGTAGTTTTGCAGACATTCGTACTTAATATAAAACCTGACAAACCACAAAAGAAACGAATACTAGTTCACATCTCAGAAGAACAGACTCTTGTAAATGAATAGTCTAAAATGAATCATTAGTATGTCATAGTTCTTTATTCTTCGACTACTGGCGCCCTCCCCCGATACACACGGACGCACACAACACGCGCAGTCGCACGCACTCACACGCATCAGAAGCATATCCACAGATCATAGTACTGATGTCGTATTTTGCAAAACCATAAAAGCAGAAGCATAGTGTCTTACCTGAAACGACATACCAATTAGGGTAACCAAGACTATTACACACTTCATCGTGAAATGACTCTATGTCCAAGATAGCCAGGAACAGTGAACTGGTATGGCCCAATACTTTGTAAAGTCCACTCTTATCTATATAGTCGTAATGTAAGAGACCATCAAATGCTTGACCAAGTAACAAAATCACGATATACGATAAGGACAGTAAGGTCCTGCAAATACTGAGTCTCTTGACTTCAATCTTGGTCGTGTACATGTATGTATGGATGTGCGACCCTGACATATGGCTGAGAGCGGTGTAGCTTTTTAGTGTTCCACAACTGTTGTCAAAACCTTGGACGCATACAAATATCCACTAATACTAGCAGTCACCCACAAGTACCTGGATGACCTGGCCTTTCGCATTGAAACAACGTGTTTAAAACTCTCTTTACAGTCTGAACCATTCAATATATTTTCATGGTAAGTGTGCATCGAACTGGTAATCCAAGGGTCGCGGGTTCGATACTCGGTGTTTCATTTGGAAAGACTCTTAGCTTCCATTCCTTAGCATAAACTACACGTGGTACACAATTGTGACTTGCGAAGCTTATCATTAATAATGGCTAAGATTAACAAACCTTTGTTTTTTAATTTTAGATCCCAGATCGGCCCACAATTTCTGTTACGACTCTAACGTTTTAAATTAAGTCACAGAAAAAAGTGGACCCAACAAGTTTAGTAAAATGTAGCCAAAACATCTTTAGCAAAGCAAGGAATAAAACTATTTTGGGTCAGAATAGGGTTGGAAAGGAAATGCTGTGTGATGGTGCTTTAGGTTTGAATAGTAAGTCTGTCTAGATAGGAAATTTAAGGAGTTAAAGTTAAACACCAGATGGAATTGGAATTAAGAAAGATTCAGTTTCCGAATGAAATGATGGAATTGTAAATTCAGAAAGACTATAAGAGGAGACATATGCAAGCGCAGAGAGAGAGAGAGAGAGAGAGAGAGAGAGAGAGGCCGGCCATATACATTAAAAGAATTTAAAATTGGCAGGCCGAAAGTGCTCCCCCTTCTATACAGATTAGGTTTTGATGTCACCAGAACTAATAGTTTAGTACCCCCTTCTCAAGAAAAAGAAGTAGATAAATACTTTTCTCGTTTTGAGAAAATTCCTGAGAACTTCAAATGGCCGTGAGAGTATTGGACTTTATTATTAGAAAGTGTATTTAATGACAAAGTTCGTGAAGTGTACACTTCACTGTTGTTTTAACAAAGTGCTGAGTATGATGTGGTTAAAAAATGTAACTTGATGTCTTATGGGTTGCTATCTGAGGTATATAGACAAAGATTCAGGAATTGTAAAAAAGAAATTGGACAAATCCATATTGAATTTTCAAGGGTAAAAGAACAATTATTTGATAGGTGATTATTAGCTAGGAAGGTTAATGAAGATTACGATAACCCCAGAAAATTCATTAATTGTAGAGTTCAAGAATTGCAGCCGTAGTGATGGCAAGACCTATCTTGATGAGCAACAGATGGAAACTTTGGAAAATGCTGCTAGTACAGCTGATAATTTTTCTTGACTGACAATGTGTATTTGTTAATCAGCCTTCCTCTCTGCAGTTTTTGCTAAACCTTTATCTCATTGTCTTATAAGTACTTCCAAATCTCAGTCTGGCCTAACTTTAAGAAATCTATCTTTCATGTATTTATTGTAAAAAGACAGGGCACGTTATTTCTGATTGCTATAGGTTGAAAAATAAGCAAGAGAATAAAGACAGAGCTATTCCAAATGATCTTATTTCAAAAAGGTCAAGTCAGGTTTTGTACTGAAAGTAATACATTTGCTGGGTCAAACAAATCCCAGTTTGATTATTGTAATCATTATGAAGAATTCATTTCGAAAAGTTTTATATCACTTATTGTGATTCTGCCAAGCCTATCCCTATTGAAATATTAAGGGACACAGGAGCTTCTTTGAGTCTTTTATCATCAGCTACTTTGCCATTGTCTGAGACTTCTCTTTCTGGTGAACGTGGAGTAGAGTGCGACTTTATTAATGTTCTTCTCTGTTGTGTCAATGTGTCATCAGACTTAGTCTTTGGACCCGTGGCAGTCTCTTCGCAGTGACCTCTTTACATCGAACGTATTCATTTATTACTAGGTAATGATCTAGCTGGAGATATGGTCAACATCCATTTATTTTAACTTCGTTCAATGAAATCGTTTTTTCAGCAAATAATCAATTTCCATTTTCAAACATTCCTGCTTAAGAGGATTCATCTTATAAGGATGCTTTTCACAGGTGTAGAATCTACAATTTCATGGTAGATTTAATTTGTTCATGTTGGAACATCTGGAAACAAGTGCTCATATTCACATAATAGCTGTTTTAGCACACTCTTTTCTTGTTGTTGTAGCTATGAACGCTTCTGGTCCAAATTGTATAGTATTTCTAAACTCGGAAAGCTTGATTAATCCAAAGTCACTACATTCAGACTGCATTCCTACGTTTACATCTTCACTGTATCGGACAGGTACAGCTAATTGATTCATTAATTAGGTGGGCTATCTCTATAAAAATACTCTTTTAATATATGTTAAGTTGTTTTGTTTCCTTCACTCATTAGTATTAATGGCATACATTAAGACATTTACTTTCTATTGTATATGGACCATAGAGAAATATAAGGAATGAACAAGAGAGCCAGAACTCTATCACCAGGCTGAAAACTTCTTTCCTTTGTATTTCTGTCATGCCTTAATTTAAATTTTGACTGAATATTAGTTCTTGCTACTTCACACGCTTTTGACGACTTAAATCAGAAACATAGCCAAGAAGATAAGTCTTGGAATCTTGAGTTGAAAAAAGTTTCATTTTTAATGACTTCACTGGTCACTAAACTCTTCAATTAATATAATTTGTCTGAGATTATTAAAATCTTAATCAAAATTATTGGCTGAACATAACCTATCAAATAGTTGTTATATTTTCCCTTGTAAATTCAACATGGGTTTGTCCACTTTTCCTTCTACAATTCCTGAACCTGTGTCGATATGCCTCATGTATAAACGCATAACTCGTCAAGATATATTTCTTAAACTCGTTATAATCAGCACTTTGTTGCACCGACATTGAACTGTAGACTTCACAACCTTTGCTAATAAGTACATTTTATGATAATAAAGTCTATGTTCTTTAGGTCCTTTCAAATTATGATCAATATTCTCAAAATGAAGATAGTATGTATCTTCTTCTCTTTCTTCAAATGGGGTTATAACATAGCATTTCTGGTAGCATCAAAACCAGAACTTGAGATTAAAAAGAGGAAGCGTGTTTTCCGTCCGCCACTTCTATTCCTTTACATGTATATTGCATTTCATTTTCTTCTCTCAACATTTATATGCATATTTTACTCTCCTACGTTTCTGTCTCCCTCTCTCCATTACTATTTCCATTTCTTCTTTTTCTCTTTGCCACTTCCTTCCTTTTTCTCTTTGCCACTTCCTTCTTTTGTCTCTGCGACTGTATGCGTTTCTCTTCTCTCTCTGTATTTGCATTTGCATCTCCTGTTCCTATTTCTGAATTTGCAATTCTATAATTTCTTTTTGAAACTGAAGCTTTGTTAGTTCTAATTCTGTCTGGTTCTTTGTTTTTAATTACCTATCAGATCTATTGATAGGCTTACTAATCAAGACCAAAGCATTATCATCCACAATTTTCCTTCCCAACAAATAGTGACATTGAGCCAAAATATTTTTTATTTCTTTCTTTGTTAGAGATGCTTTTCAGTCCGCAATAACGTATTGTTTGGCAGGCAAGCTCAAGCAACTCTTCCTTTCTCATAAACGCTAACCCCGTCGTTCTACGATTTGGAAGAAAGTTCACTACATTAGATGACATTGTGAATGGTTCATGGTTTCATCAAGATTTCTTAAATGTGTGAAATAAAAATCAGCACCAGGGACAATGAAAATCGCGAAACAAGTTCAATTTAAATTTTAGAAACCCTTTTTAATATCGTTTTAATGTTTTAAATAAATTCAGATCCCGGATAGGCCCACAATTTCTCTTACGACTCTATGGTTTGAAAATAACAGAAAATAGCGAAACCAAACATTTAGTAAAATTCAACCAACAATTTTTTCCCTAAAAAAATGTTAAAATTTAAAAGGAACTTACAGTATTGTGAATCAAAACCCAAATAATCCTAAATGTTCTATCTGAAGTAAAAAGTATAGAATATTCCAAATGAATTCCAAAGTCTTAAAAAAGTTGATGTACCAATAGTCTTGACGTACTACAATGATATAATCCAGAATGTTTTGATTATGTCCACATTATTCCAAAAGTAGAGTTTTAGTCCAAAACGTCCACAAGCACTTTGTAATTTCAATGAATAATTTAAATAAATGATTCATCTTAAATTATAACTGAACACAACTAAAAGTGATTCCACAGATTGATATTAAAACAGGAATCAATAATTCTTTACAAAGTCCTTTATATACAGACTGACGCATGACACAACAAAATGGCCGGGATGTGGGTCATTTTCAATACAAAATTCCACCAGATATTGTCAGCAAGTTCGCTTCCATGACCCATTACGCAACAAAATGCAAGGGATGTGGGTCATTTTCAATAAAAAAAATTTCACCAAATATTGCTAATGATTTCGCTTCCAGAACATTCCAAAGTCGCAATCAATTCTAGGTCCTAAAATCCAACTGATCTTTACAAAAAGTGACATTAATGAGGTACGCCAGAACTCTACCCTCAATCAAGGCAAAGTTCAGTCACACACTATAGATTGCATACACATAACACAAAGCTAGCTGACTTTAATTTCAGACCGTCAATTTATGATTGCTGAGATTTTCATTAACAACGTGCTTTTACCCACCCACCCCAGTAACATTATCTTTTGGGCATTTGAATCACACTTTCATATCATTTTCAGCCAGAACAATGAAGTGAAAATAATGGACAATTTGCAAATTATCAGCTTTTTTACGTTTTTAACTAGAGATGCCTGTCCGTGTACACGGTAAGCATCGTTCTGTCTTTCGATTATATTTACAATCATGATAGTACATTTAAAGCGATTAAGCAAAGTGTTTGTACCTTTATTCTTTGTTGAACACATGGGGGCGAGCAACAGTAATCAACCAGATTCATTCAAGAGGATGTTGATTTTGTATTCAAAATCATTTACAATCTCAAATTTCTCCCTTCCCTTGTTAACAAGATAAATAAAATAAACTGACTGCTTTGCTTCGCAAGAAACTTATTTCATAGTTGACTAAACTACCGTATTATTTTATTCGATTTTGGTAGTTTACAATATTTCTTAATGACATTAATTATATGTCTTTAAAAAAGTTAAAAAAAATACACTTATAAAATCCTATTTTTAATATTAACCATCTGTGTTCGTTTGGATTTATATTCGGTCAATTTAAATTCATTTTTTTTTTTGCAATTCGTTCATCTTAGAGCTATATAATTAATTTCCGCTCTATGGCGCCACTTTCGTACGATTCCTTTCAGTTTAGGTATTAAGTTCCTACGACTTCTGTTACGTGCCCTTAATGAATCCCAATTATTACCTTGTTATCTTGGTGAGAAAATAGTCTACCTTAAGGTTGAGAAGACTGACAAGCAAGTGACCTTTCAATGTCACAAGTAAAATGTATGGTGTGCCTTATTTTGTAATGTGTTTTAGAAAGTGTCCAAAGCGTTCCTTATCTGGTAATGTCTTCCAGAAAGTGTCCACAGTGTTCGAACTATTCCGCAGTGAAGCAGCTGCTGCACTGCCAAAAACGCCAATGCATCTTCGCGATAGATAATAGTTTCCACTTATCCCTTCCTTCCAAATAATAATAAAAAAATAAAATAAAAATAAAAACAAAAATAAAATAAAAATATAAAAATAGATCAGGCCCCACAATAAATATACACTTTGCGCAAATTCATCTGAAATTCTCAGAAAAAAATAGTAGCACGTGCATTTAAAGATCATTGAATGTGATTCAGACGGTTTGTGGTATAAACATTGAAATTATATTTTTATTAAATGACTTAAAAATAAGAAACGGGAGATTGTGGCCTTCTGAAAAAGAGACATCTCTTGATAAACTGTTAATAAGAACACTATTATCTAAGAACTGATATAACACTTGATAAAATTGACTGGACTATCTTTTGGGTCTCAACGGCACCTCATGAACGTCTCAAGGCCTGACTGATTATTTCTTGTAGTATCCTTTCGAACATGAACAAATAGCTTTTGTTACCAATTTTGTTTTCGGCTCAACACTTTGAGGGTTGTGTTTATTTGTAATTTTTGTGTAATTAGTTAATTACTTTCAACACTTGGAATGTAAGATGTATTGACCTGTTGCCTGTAAAATTTAATTAGTGACAGTGAAACATAATTAAGATCATCAAATACAAAACTATGATCCCCAAGTCGCAATGGATCACTAACCAATCTTAACTTATCAGCCAAGTGTAAATAATTATTTAAGTGAGTCTGGACAGGTGAATGAATTAAAGCGAGTGGGACACCTTGACAGCTTTTACTATATAGAACATGAAATTAAAAGTCTTTATAACTTGAAAATTGTTCTATAATTTCATTTCATCGAATCATAGAATTTCTTCAACAACAACAAAAATTGTAATTTTTGCCGATGATAAAGATTTTACCTTTTCTTGTCAAAAATATGGTCGCAGATTTTTTTTATGGAATCCATAAAAATGGACGCTTGGAGCGGTCTACTTCGTTCGATGGATGCATGTATTGCTTCCTGTTTGCTTTTAAATACCACATTACCGTAAAGTTTCCAGTCTGTTGGGAACATACATCTTGAATGTCATCATTATTGTCGCTAATTAAATAGGACATCTTTACTTTTGACTCAATATTTTATATTTTAGATTTTGACATGATATATTTCTCTGCTGTTGTGTGTGTGTGTGTGTGTGTGTGTGTGTGTGTGTGTGTGTGTGTGTGTCTGTGTGTGTTGTGTGCACTTGCGTGCATGTACGTATGTTGTATTTGACAATGTATGAATATATATGTATTTATCAAAACGGATAGATGGATGAATGGACCATCAATTTTTTATATAAATAAAGAACATATATCTCGTAATAAAATTGTATTTCAAATACACAATTCATTTATTTAAGTACATCATTTAAGCGAATGTGTAGTAATGCAGGATTCCTTTCCCGCAGATTTGCTGACTATGAATGTCCAAGGAGGCCTTCATTACCTCTGTTTTCGTAGTGGAATCTATCATGGGCAATAGCTTGGCCTGAATAAAAGAAAAGAATAAACAATGCAGACCACGCATGCATATATATATATATATATATATATATATATATATATATATATATATATATATGTGTGTGTGTGTGTGTGTGTGTGTGTGTGTGTGTGTGTGTGTGTGTCAGTTTCCAGACGTTTAGGGTTCATAAAAATAATTAACCGCTATGTATGTATGTATGTATGTATGTATGTACGTATGCATGTCAGCCTATCTTCGTTGCATATGTAATCATAGATTACAAAGTGGATTGGGTGGTCAAAAATTTCAAGTCTTAAGCCCGCGGATATCCCTTCTAGTCTAAATTGCGGAGATGTGTCGTTTTTCCTATGTCTTGTATTTAAAAAAAAACCATAGCTCCAAGATCTCCAACCACGAAAAACACGAACAAAAAGATCAACTCTTATTTCTGATAGATGCCTGCGGCTGCTGGAGGATAAAGGTAACAATTTATGGTACCTCCAAAGTCGTCATTCCAGCGTCAGTGTGAACTTCCATTTTCTCCTGGTCACTCAAGGTAAAGATGGAACAGTTATGGCCGCTGATTACAAACATCTTATGCTGTAAGAAAGAATAAATAATTTAGCACACATGTCTTTATTCCAGAGTCACGAAGGTTTTAATTACACCAGAGTAGATTTTGCTTGTAAGACAAAATTTCTTGGTTTTTTTTTGTTGTTGTGTAAATCAGTTAATGCGATATATTTTGTTGTGTACCCGAAATAGATAAGACGTTTAAAACCGGACTAACTATTATATTAGTACACATCTTTGCCGTATTAGCACAAAAAAAATGCGACTTCTAAGTTGTCCCCACGGAGTGGCGCAGTGCTCAAGAAATAAACTTTTCCTTAGCGATGAAAATATAAAACTTTCATTTTCTTTTGTTCTTTGGTTAATTATATTTCTTTCATGATAAAATTAATATATTTTAATCCTCATTTTCCAAACATTACAAAAATCAAGAAGCCACAAATTAGTAAGTAAACCGATTTTGACGTACGTTCCGATATCTCGGACACTACAACTTTTCACGATATGATGTCCTGCAGTAATTTTAAAGCCATTGCCTGATATTTGAATTAGTTTCAAAATAAAAGAAAAACTGAAATAATTTAAATCAAAGTTACGCTGATGACATCATGTGATAAATGACGTTTCATAACCCATTTATATTTCAACTCTTGACAATCCTCAAAACTTGGGATCATGCCCTGAAAATACATGCCCGGTATTGTTATGTAGGAGATCCTGTATTTATATTTTGGGGCTGCAGAAAGTAGACTGTAAATCGAACGGTGTTAAGACTAAATCAAAATGAATAAACAATTTTAGCATTTATTCGTTAATATGATTAATTCCAAAGGTAATTCTCTATAATGCTTTCCATGCATAAACCTGGTATATCCCAGAGTCAGCAGATATTTTGAGATAATCGGAATATTTCAGCATATTGTATTACGTAATAGCGCCACATAACACGTCACAGTAATGCCAGTGGAGTTCGAACATGATTCAGATCTGTTATACATCTTTTTATCAGAATTAAGTTCGGAACACATCTGTATAATTAGCGGAACCTTACATTCGTTTTATTTCACAGGAAAAATGCATGGCTTATGTTGGATATGTTTCGAAATTTGGCCCCTCGGGGTGGCAAGTTATCGGAGTTACAATTATTTCAAAAATGTCGTATTAAATGAGAAGTCCTTTCAGATCTCCAACAGCTATTTTGCTAGCTTTTACTTTGACGTTTTAAAATAGTTTTCGGGTATGTATCTATTCGCTTACCTGTATGTATGTATGTATGTATGTATGTATGTATGTATGTATGTATGCATTCATGCCAGTCATGCATTTGTCGCTCTGTCGTTCTCTGTGCACATGTCCGTGGCTTTATATATTTTTCCCTATGTATATCAGTTATGTACGGAGAGAGAGAGAGAGAGAGAGAGAGAGAGAGAGAGAGAGAGAGCAACTTACTGTGACGTAGTCATAGTGGAAGACAAACTGTTCATGTACACTCGGTTCGTGAGTAGTGTGCGGCGCATGTGAAGCATGCGATGCATGCGTGTTATGCGGCGGATGCGTTGTTCCCTGGAACAAAATCATTGAATTTAAACACATCCATGCTAAAGCATGGCTCTATATGGAAAGAATCACTTAAGCAACTGGTGATAGGAAGTGGTGCTCGCAGTCAAGCCAGGCATTACTGCCTTGTATATGGCGACTAAGTTGCTCCATAGAACTTCTCTTTGGACACCAGTTGGCAAGAATACCTTTTTGAACATGGGTGAATCAATATAGTGGATGATAGGGAACTTGGGTTGAAAACATTATGTAAAGAATAGTTCACTTCTACTACTTATTAAATGCCTTCTTAACAGAAGTATGTAACAAGTAAATATTGGAAAACATGCATGGAAATAATAGTGTGTTTTGTAACTGCAGCGTTTTCACGAATCTGAGGTATGTGCATAAGGAAAACAAATTTGATAGTTTTGTTCAATATGATTTAAATAAAGAATTCCGACATAACGAAAATCTGACGGACACCAATACAAGGTACTTTTATATTAACTTTTCTATTCACCTATCAAATTGTATTTTCATATTTATGAGAGTGAAAAGCTCCGTTCGGAACAAATTATTTCTAACGATAACTTGCCCGAACATGAAATGTGCTGCTTACTCTGATCAAGACAATTCCAGCGATCACCAAAAACATGAAGCTTTATCGATGCATGTCAGATGTACCTATTATAAGAAGTTCCCGATTCTAATTAGATTTGGTATTTGTAACAATTTTAATTAGATTTGGTATTTGTAACAATCAGCAATATTTTCACCTATTGAATGTTTTTTTTTTTCTTTTTTTCCTGATCGGCTTTTTGCATGTTCTTCGGATACCAATATCTAAGGATCGAGGATGGTGTTAGGAAAATATGCTTTGTTGACATTAATATTGATGTTTTGTCAGAAAACATACGGGACATCACATCTATGAAGAAAAATATGTTGTAATGTTTCTAGATAAAATTAAAGATTTTAGATGCAAAGACTTTGTCAAACTTTGGCAAAATCTTAGTTTTTCCAGTAGATGTGTATACTGCACTATGTATGTATGTATGTATGTATGTATGTATGTATGTATGTATGTCTCTCTCTCTCTCTCTCTCTCTCTCTCTCAATCTACACGAATATTTAGGAAGAAAACTAATGGAAGCGGAAAGAATTCTATGGCGGGATGGTCAGTAGACGAAACGGTATACCAGGCACAATACAAATGGTACGCAAAGAAACCTTCGAAATTGGAAATATTGTTGTTCTCCAACCATCACATATTCAAACAAATTACAACTCATAGACTTGCATGTAGATATGGTCTCATAGACTTGCATGTAGATATGGTCTCACAGACTTGCATGTAGATATGGTCTCATAGAAAGTGCGCAGTAATTTCATTTATTACATTTTTCTCCGACAGCAACGATTTAGGATGTTCTATACCCCCAAACCCCTTTAAAAACTAGTCTCAACAAACCCCTCGATGAAGCTGTATCGTCGTTATTTTATGTACTAAATATGCGTATATTTAGTGCAGTATACACATCTAGTGGAAAAAAACCCTAAGATTTTACTAAAGTTTGACAGTTTTTGCATCCAAAATCTTTAATTTTATCTAGAAACAATACAACATACTTGGATACAAAATTACATTGCTCTCACGCCGAGTCCACAAAGAAACAAAATATCTGACACACACACACACACACACACACACACACACACACACATATATATATATATATATATATAATATATGTATAGTATGTACGCTGTATCAATGATATACCACGAGATGTATAAATTTTTCATTAAAAGGAAACGAAGCTTGCCGAGTTTCCTTTTAATGAAAAATTTGTACAACGAGTGGTATATCATTGATACAGCGTACATACTGTACATATATTTTATTTATATCACATACAAATACATATGTTTGACCTTTGAACGGAGTTCAGATTTACTACAGGCAGCCGTGTATTGACCTAGTGAATGAACTCCTCACATCCCCTAGTGTGTCCGCTACAAAATGTAGTTCTCTGCCGTAGTGGCTATTTACAATCACCTCTGCATATTGATAAGTTGATTGTTTTCTTTTCTTGGTTTCTATTTTTCTCCACATTGATTAAATCAATATAATACACACTTATGATTTAAACATGAAAGATGGTTGCAATGATAAAAGCAGAGCAGTAGCAACACATGGATAGCTACACCATTCAAATACCGGCGCATGGAGATTAATGTGGAATAGAAACTATGCCTACTGACGAACCAACAAGAGGTAATTAAAATATTTTAATATATTTACAGTTGATCTAAGTCATTATTCTGCTTTAGCAACAGTACAACCGACCCACAAACTCTCTCTCTCTCTCTCTCTCTCTCTCTCTCTCTCTCTCTCTCTCTCTCTCTCTCTCTCTCGTCGGTTTGACTTTAAAACTCTGTCTCTGTCTGTCTGTCTGTCTCTCTCTCTCTTTCTCTCATGCTTTGGTCCTTTTGACTTAACTTTTACCATCATTCATAAGTCCAGAGATATTGTCGGAAGATCCTCTACGTTCGCCATTTCATAGATTTTAGCCCGTATCCTGCTACGATGGTCAAGAGAGAGAGAGAGAGAGAGAGAGAGAGAGAGAGAGAGAGAGAGAGACCTTAGGACATTTTCATATTTAAATAATAATAATCGATTTTTTAGAACATTATGGTATGTTTAAGAAAAAACAAAAAAACATAACATTAAATATATCACAGTATGTGTACCATGTAACCGAGGAATTTACTGGTTTGCAACATTGTATCATTGATAAACACTGTTGATAAATCCCAAGGAAAGTGCACACGTATCGTTACGACGAACCATATTCTTGTAGGTTACTTGGTGTAATTTCTATTTCAAGGTTCTAATCCAGCCCAAATTCCTTTTCTATCTCATTCCACATTTCTGCGCAGTTTGTCCGTTATGCTGG
>JAECUM010017061.1:0-47178 GCA_016617855.1 Megalonaias nervosa | reverse complement strand
AGAGATGAAGAAACGTTACGCAGCTTTATCTTGACGTTTCAGTGAGGGTTCTTTTTGAAAGTATTGGACATTCATGTTCACAATGGTACCAGTGTGTGCTTTGCGGAGGTAAAGATTGTGGCGACTTACAAATATTGGAATGATGTGTTTAGTTAGGTTATAAAGAAAATACAATGACTAATGTAAGTATATGGGATTATGCTGTGAACTGAATTTATTACCTGAAATACCTTTTTGTTTTTGTCAGACTCAAGATCGTGACAGGCTTGTCTATTCAAATTTCGTCCTAAATTATATAATATCGCAAAATATTATACCTGGCATATTTTTATTTAATTTTGTTGTACATTTTAGGGTTGATACAGTATTGAAATGTTGCCTGTTTTCATCGGTAAGAGAAAGAGATGGAGACATGTTATGTGGCTATATGTTTTTGTTTCGGATAGGACGCTGAATATTAAGTTTTAAACATACATGGTCACAAAAGGTACAAGTGATTGAATTTAAGAGTGTATGGTATTTAGAGACTGGCGAAGATCAACTGATCTGTTCCTTTAGCTTATAAGGGAAGTACAATGATTGCCGTAAGCAAATATTTTTATGCTGTGCACCGAAATTACTAGAAGATGAATTAAATTATTGAATATCATAATATATGCTACTTTGCTGTTTTCATTTAATCGTTTTCGCAATTCGGTTTGAAGCTCGCTGATAGCTTTTGATACATATAGAGCTATCGGCTTAATTATAGTTTAGTAGCAAAAATTCGTCCCAATGAACCTAAGAGTTGTTGATACATGAAATAAACATTTTATTAATACTTTATTCATTTATGGCTCGAAACATTACTAATGGAAAAGATGATTGACTTTGCTGTCATCCTACAGCATTTTTAATTTCTGTGAACAGGTGCAATAAAGACGCATATACGTGCCACACTATAAAATAACCATATAGTTTCCAAACCTTTATATTAGACTTATGCAAGGAATATGAAAGTTCTATACGTTTCTATGTGTAGCAGTAACAGGGTATTTTAGCTAATATAAGGAGATAATTTATGGTTATCCTGTAGAATCAACTATCTGCCGGTTGGAGGGCCAACTAGGACCATGGCATACGGGTATGTAGCCATGCAGCCAACCTGTGGCGCACGCGAAAACAAGTGTTATTAGGTTAGACGAACAGCTTCGCGAATTGGTATATATGAGCTGGCCCACATATATTGTTACCTATATATAATTAAATTGCTTATGTGTTAGTTTTAAAATTCTTTTTTATTTTATTTTTGCTTTATTACATTTTATTATAATGATTATTTTCACGGGATTCGAAATTCTTTAAGTAATGTTGTTTATCTAAGACGTAAAAGCTGTTACATGAGTAATATTTTTAGTTCACCTTGGTCCGCGGTAGTGTAAGCGCTACGCGAAAACGATTGGCTATTGCCAAGGTCATTTCGTCTAGTCTGAACAAACAATGTTTTATTTTTAAATTTATTTCAGAGTGAGAGTAGATAGGGATTCTTGCTGCGTGACAAATTGCATTTTTCCTATTGCGTTGTTCAAGTGTTATGAGACCACGTAATCTATCTCGCGAGAACGGGATGATAATTTGGGTGGATATAATACCCTTTATGAGCGCTCGTCAGTCAGTTGTATTTTAGAAACCTTGAAGGCTGGATAGGTTTTTATTGTTGAAATCAGATTGTTTTTGAAGTTCATTTGTTTTTGGAATTTAATAATTTATTCTCTAGAAAACCAAACGAGTGTACTGTTTTATAAATTCTGGGAGAAAGAAATTTATTCTGGAATTATTCGGAAACGTAAACTGTGATTCAGTTGAGGAATTGTTGCTATTTGTACAAGGACCCCATCTGACGTCATCGTCTTCCATATTGGAACGTCGTCGAGATTCGAACCTGGATTCTACTAGAACTATTTAGTGATAGGACTTGTATTTTTCATTCTTAGGATTAAATTGTGGATTATATTCACAAACCGTAAGTCCTATTTCCAATGTTTACATTGTTTTCTAGGGAAATAAATTATTTTGTTAAAATATACAAAGCTTGTTGACTTCACTCTTTTCTCTTGTTATTATTGTAGAAGCCTACACGTAACAATATATATACATATGTGTGTGTGTGTGTGTGTGTGTGTGTGTGTGTGTGTGTGTGTGTGTGTGTGTGTGTGTGTGTGTGTGTGTGAGCAACAGCTGAGACTTTGTTATGCCTATGGGTCGGGAGTGAAACGGTCTCGCACGTAGAGGCAGAAAATAGTTCAAGTACGCAATGAGTTTCTGCAATACATCTGTCGTATACACTTTAAAACTCATTATTAGAGAAATCGAGTACTATGAACAACACACCATATATATGTGGATAACAAGGAATTAAAAGAGCTTATTAACTTGACCGGACGAGACATTCTTAACCAGAATTCTTATGACGATTCGATAATTGTTCTCATTCCCGCACCATACCAACGGCACCTGCGGTAGGAGATGCGCATTGCCAAGGTTTCCGTTCCAACACCAAGACCAGTTTGACACCGTCAGAAAGCGAGGAGTAGAGATGCGACGCCAGCCCTGGATCTGCTTAATGCACGCCAGGATAACCAATGAATATATAGATATGCTTCTTGTTTAGGTCAGGCTTGAGAGCAAACGGATATAATGAATTGACAGCCTTTCTGGATCGTCAAGGTTGGTTGGTTGATTGATTGTGAATTTTGCGGAAAACCAGCACAGTAAGCATATGTGGTACCAGCAGAAATGTTATATGACAAACATTGTTTATGTTTCTAAATGTTGTATTACCGACACGCGATAAAATTAAAAAGCACAACGATAAGATGATATGACGGTTCCCGATCATCGGGGATAAAGGTTATTTAAATAATACAAGATATGTTTGGGTGTACACATGTTGGTTCAAATACTCCAAGGAAATAGGGTTGAACAGACGCTATATTTTATAATAAATGTTAACTTTCTTCAAGAAATTAAAACTGCAGGACACATTTATCATATCAAAAAGTTGAGTCATATACTAAACATTATAGAAATTATCACATGTACGTTGGAAATCAGAACAATCTATCCAAGGGTGTTTTACGGTAAAAGGTTGATTGCATGAAACGAACTCTGTTGGGTCCTCGCCGTTTAATGTGTAGGAGCGGTTATTAACATTTGAACAATTCTATTTCATGCAATGACAATCTAGCCCTTACCGATAGTTAGGAATAAATTACATTCATAAGAATGTTTTGATTATATGGTGGATGTTATTGACGGCATCATTCCACAATGACTGCCACGTAGCAAACAAACATTTGTTTTTTAAATATCAAATTTAAAATCAGTGTATGGCATTTTAAACTTAGATGTTTGTAGAGATAAGCTATATTTGTTTGCACTTTCGTTGCATTAAATATCAACAAGACTGGATAACCAGCAGTATACTATATTGTGAGCCTGTACCGCTCGGTAAGTTTGATTAGAATATCGTTCAATAATGGGTTTTCCAACTTCTTTTGTTTGGTGAGTGAGGTAGTGAAAGTGAATCGGAGAAATTGATAGAATTAAAAATATGTTTGGCTTCGATATATTTTATGGGTACGTCTATTGCTCTGATTTCGGCTAAAATATCGATGCACCATGTTGCAAACGAAGTTTGTTAGCATGAGTTCCACTAATGAACGTTGCAACAGCCATTTTCCATCATCCGTTGGGCAGTCACTGGAGTTGTTCTTGTGTAAATCTTAAATTTGGAGAGACTTTCGTTATAAGATTTATGAAAAATCGATGGATTTGTCTCGTAGGTTTTGTTCCTGCAAAGTTGAAAGCTGTTTCAGAAGCCAGAGAGGTATTATAAAACCCAGTTTACTTTGGATTATTTTAAAGGTCAGTTTTTGTATTGTCAAATAGCAAGATATCCTAATTCCAAGATAGGAATGGTATTTGATTTACTTTGGAATAATAGTTTATATATGGGTTAGACCACAGGCGAAAATGCAGGGTTCAAAGGGTTCGATATTAATAATAAGAGCATTGTAAAGATAATGTTTGCGATGTAATAGAGGTGACTCATTTGCTTCAGCTCAAGATGCTTTAAGATGGGGATATCATATACACTTTGGTATAGGTGTTCAATCCAGCGGGACTTTACAATCATCACGTTCTCTTTGGATCTAAGGGAAAGGTATGTATACTGGTTTTGATTTTGAGAATTTGAAACTATTGACTGGCCCAATTTTCCATGGTTTATATTTTGTTGCATTATTTCATGCATCGGGTTTAGGCAAGAATCAATATCTCGTTAGCAATCCATACCAGGAGCCAAAGACTTGATAATGTTATTAATTTTTATATTGAAAAGCGTGACAGATAAAATAATGCAATAAGGCAGACCCATCTCTTGCTCATACATATCAGAGAGAGTGGAGCTCGCTAGCTCATTGAATTCCTTACTGGAAATAAAGTTTGATATAAAAGTGAGTAGATAGCTTTTCTACCAAAAGAATGCAGGGAATTCATTATTGCGCACACCCATGTTGTATCATAGGCCTTTTACAAATCGAAGAAAACAGCTACTAAATGTTCTTTCTTGATAAAGCATCGCGAATGAACGCTTAGTGTCTAGCCAGACGATCGTTGATAATACGGGCATATCAGAAGACACTTTAGAAAGGATATATTAAACTGGTATATTCGAAATAGCAAACAAGCTTTGCATTGATCAGTAATTCCATCGTTTTTACATACATCGCTCGTTAAAACAGGGGGACGGTACTTCATAAGATCTCTCTTGTCCTTATCTTGTTTTGAAACAAGTATTACCGTAAGCCCTTTCTTAGTTGTTGATATATTACCAAGGTTGAAAGCATTTAAAATTTACAAAAAATCTCGATTAATTAGTGTTGCTGTAGGTATTTCAAAAACTGGTAATATATTTGGTCAGGCAAGGCATCGGCCAAACAAATAGCCTTACGAGATCTGCCTTCGTGGAGACTGTTCATGTGACTCTTGAATCATTATAGATTAGGTATGCATATCTCTCGGCAAAATCCAACGTTTGCTACCTTGGGTAGTTTTGATGTGTTGAAGGTAAGTAGGATGGTGCTGGTCTACTTCAAATGACTGCCACTTTTGATACGGATTCGACAAATAGCAGTGACACCTCACGCCTACTCCCGCCAAGTCGCGACGCTTTTGGATAAATTCGGTGATGAGCGAGCAGAAGTAGTTTCTATTTTCTCTCTGTCTTCTTTACTTGTATTCCGCAAGTAAGCTACTCAAGGAAAGCACAGATGTAAAGCCGAAGCTTCTGTATTCCTTAATACTATCGAGCTTAGTACAACTTATACAGTCATGAACGAAACTGGGCAGTATGAATGGCCTAAAGGTCGGCCAAGAGTTGACAGCACATCTGGAAAGGCAGCATCAGATCTCTGATACATCTGCAAAGAGGAAGGTGTGATTGCAGACAACATTAAGGTAAGGGCATGTTTCTGAAAGGCTGCTAAAGCCTTTCTGCGCATTGATGTGACTAATCGTCTGGTTGCCCAAGCTAATGGCATCATTTTAGGCACATTGAACAAACTATGCAAGGGGGTCTGGATGCAGATATGTTCGCTGTCGAGAGCTTGGTCTTGGTGCGTCACAGTACTGGTTATATTACGAACGGACTTACATTCCAACTCCACTGGAGAGACCAACCAAGAAATATTATAAATTTAAGCAAAAAAAAAAATAAAAAATAAAAAATAAAATGACGACCACATGGAAGAAAAAAAAAAAATAACGACCACTGCTTTGGGCTGGCCGTCCTATTTACTCTACACCAGACTGATATAAATGTTGAGAAGCCTGGCAAATACCAACATCATCTAGGCAATCTGGACATCCATCTGCTTTCCATGTATTCTAATAAGTTTGCCGTCGCAGACTAACCATTGCAGTTTACATACTGGGCTGAAACATGGCCAACACATTAAACTCAACGAGACAAAACACGTCTCTGTCTGTGTCTTCATGATTTTGCCCTTGTCGACTTATCGAAAGCCAAAAAATGGATCGCCCCTTTATAGACTAAAGGCCACATACTATTTTATTACCGGAGCTACGATAGAGCATCAAAGCCTTTCAGAACTAATACCGTAGTAAGAAATGTTCCATAGAACATCTGTGCCGATCGTGTCAATATAAGGCCATGTCGCCTATAAACATAAAAACTGCATGCAGAAATTTGCATAACAGGTCCCGTATAGCTTCTGATAGATAGTCGTCTGCTGCGACAAAATCTCCTAAAGGCTGGTGTCGTTCAGTGGCAAATGTTTGTCGCCACTCTTATCCAGTGTAGCGAGCGTAAGCAGGAAGGGATCCGAGTGCTACTCGATAGGTACTTCGAAACTCATCTAAAGTTTTAATGGATAGTGACGACCACAAGGATTTCCAGGAAGTCGAAGGCCGCTACATCTATAGCAAGACATTATGTAACGAAGGGGCGTAACCACGATTATATGTCAGGAATATATCGCGACAGAACCCATAAATAATGTAACAAGAACTGTGGATTAACCTAGTGAAAAGTAAGATATAAGTTGTGCTACATAACCTACAATAGGAAACTTATCATGGAGTTATCGGAACAGCCACGTCTGGAAAATTAAGCTTGTTCCCAAAGAATATGGATAAATACATGACATTCTTAGTAAGGCAGTTGAGTTCATTAACAGTCTGTGGTTTAGAATAAGTCAGGAAATGTTGTTCGCTAACCGACCGAAGAAAGCATTCTGAATCAGAGCAAGAAGCATGGGACCTGTTCCAGAACAGGACATTGCCTTTTTTTGTATGCCAAGACGTGCACCCTTATAAACTCGGGAACAACTATCTGGCAGTGCATCTTACAATAGAGGCTCCTTATAGCCAAGTAGGCCACGCTTGCATATCTGAAAAAGTGAGCTTGCGAAGCGAGTGAGGAATACATAAGGCTGCCAAAAGTATATGCAGCTACCATGTCCTCTGTCCGAGGACTTATATACTTCTAATGGCGGACATGTTTGGTTCATTTTGCTACAACTCCAAAACAACATTTTCTTCTGTTCAGACCATGACTACACAGTGCCAGGAAAGAGGTAGATACCATGCTAAAATCACAGGCTATATATGAAGTTGGAAATCTTAAAGGCATTTTTATGGAGAGCAGGCGCCATGCAAAAGCGAAAAAGACCATGTGCCTAGATTTTGACAATGCAAAGCTACAAAACACAGTTACCTACTTGCGGTCAATGAATCTCTATAGATAGGTCATAACGCAGAGCCAACATACCAAGGTGTTTATATGGGATGACCATCCGCACTCGAATGCGTATGAGCTTGAGTGTCATGCTGATCTAAAGGCTTCGTCCATAAAGTAAACTTAGGGTTAAATGAAGAGCTTCTTCACTCTGAGCCGTTGGATCCTGAGATCACGAGCGTTCCAGAAGACTGACTTAGCTCCTATCTATGTGCACCTCTGGGCAAACTGGGTGGGAGCAGGGTATTTTTCACTGAAAGCGGGAATCTACTATCCAGAGAAGGAGGAAAGATGCGTTTAACTTCTTGCTCCGTGTGATTCAGCAAATCGCGTGGGTGACATTGTACATACATCTGAACACAGAAATGCGAAGCATGGTTAATTAGGAGATAGAGAAAAACATATGAAGCTGAGGAAATACTCGGTTTCTGGAAAGACCACAGAAAATGTATCAGGATGTTTTGATACATGAAGGCGAGGAAAGCATGCTGTACAAAATTTAACGACAAAGCATTTCAGCCAGTGGAAGCTTTTGTGGGCAACCCTATTGGTATGCATTCTGCAAAGGCCAGCCTAAAACTCATGCGCCCCATTAGTGTAGGATGAGAGGTCAGGAAGGTCAATCGCCAAGTTCGTACCATGATGAACTCTATATTTGTATGAACAAATCAATAAGAGAGTTTATATATATATATATATATATATATAGTATATATATATATATATATATATATATATATATATATATATATATATATATATATATGTATGCGCGTATATATATAATAATAATAATAATAATAATAATAATAATAATAATAATAATAAACGCTGAGGCAAGCTGCTGCGCTGGCTTGTTCCCATACGTTGCCATATTTGGGCTGCCCTTGCTCATGCGTTCCAGAAACCTTTGCTGCTGGCTTGTCACTGGACGCGGATGAGGAGTAAGAAAACCAGTTAAGAGACATAAATTACTACAAACGTCATAAGATGATATTGACTCCAGCTGCTGCTGCTGAGTAGGGGGAGTGATCCTTGTATCAGTTGTCTGCTTTGTTCTCATACCGGCATTGTTTTGCATTCAAGGCAAGTCGTTTACCACTATTAAACTCTACTGGAGTGCCTGCTTTGCTGACATCTGGCACGTACTGAGCAACCTGTGCACTGAATTTTGCTGGCCATCCATTATCAGTTGTACTTATTATTTCATGATGTTTATCCATAAAATCGGCATGCTTTTTGGTAATCGTGCCAGCTTTAAGGGGGTGGTTGTACAACACTGTACATAAGTAAAAAGGTGGTTTCTAATGTTCCATAAAGAAATCTGGATGACTGGATCATTTTTCAAATGACTGGCTGGCTGGTTGTGTTTTCAATGAACATTTTTTTTTTCGAATCGACTCGCGAAAGGAAATTGGGGAAAAATGGTTTCGTCTGTTTCAGTATGGCTAATTTACTACCACCGGGATTTGTTATGTCATGCATAATATATCATAACTAGAAAAATCGCTACAACAACTAGACAAAAACAATAACATGTTTTACTCCGTGTTATTTAAATGTTTTCAGTTTGATACATTTTGTTGCATCTTACGAAATAATATTTCGGCAAGAATGTCCTGTTTTTCAATCTTATGAGAGTATTTCCCAGCATCCAGCAATATCCAACGCACAAATGATTCCATAGGTGGATATTAAGAAACACGATCTGAGATGGTGTGATCGTATAAATTACTAACATTACAGACATTATAGATTCACAATATATTACTTTGTTTTCCTGTCAAACTGATAATACCTTTAATACATTCTTAAGCACTGGTCTTGAAACAAGAAAAGCTCCATGGGTGGCAGATCCACTTTTTCATCCATCCATTATGAGTATAGTCTGTTCACCTAAATGGGTCATGCTTTGTCACTAATTATATACTGCCATGTGAGAAACTACATCAGTCATCTGGGAGTAGAGAAAAGAAACTTCACCCGACATATATGTTAATTAATAGTTGCAAATAATACTATACAGAGTGTTTGGTCATTCCATGAGATTAGAGAGGTCGTATAAGTAATAGAAGAAAACTAAAGAGCATTATCTATAAACCTTAAGAGGACTGGATATAAAAGGTTGATATGATGTCAAATAATTATTGTAATATTAGTTATAAAGTATGATGTAGAATCTATCATTAGTTTTCATTTTTATGAATGCGTTTTACCGTCTTTGAGTACCATTAATATAACTGGCACTTGTTGACCTCTACCACTATTGATGCTACTGCTATTACTTCTACTACAAGTACAAATATGGCTCATTCATAACATAAATACAGCACTACAACTAGGACCTCAATCGGAATGTATGCACGCATCTGATAAATCGTGCATGCGCTTGGAAAAACTTATGCTGACACATTTTTCTATCAGACTCTATCGGACAGCTGTTCATGAAAAAATCCAGTCGTGTTCAGTGGATTACCTTTGAAACTCGACGACAAACTAGCCTTAAAGGAATGTAAAGACCACACATCTAATTTCTTAATTGTTCCGTTTGTTACATGCGATGTTTAAAGTGTTTAAGGATGGGGGTTTCCTAAGTAAAAGATGTTTTATTTTATCCATGAGTAACAGACCAAAGTTTCATTGAAATCGCAAAAAATCAGATTTAAGCTGTGTGACATGGTATAAACTGCTAAAGAAATATGTTCACATTTCAGGTATACAGTTCAATAGCTCGTTAATTTGACTAATTTTACTAACTATGTTTTAGGAAAGGACCTACGTGTTAATTTTAGCAGATTATAAGCCCAAGTAAGTAACGTATAGATGGGTTATAAAGCATTTAGGAAATTCATCAGTTTTGAAAAGCTGAATTTTGAAGAGGATATAAGGTACTTAATTTGAAGATATCTTCGCTTCACGATATGTATTACCATCTTTAGAAAAGCTTCAGAACTAGTAAAATTTAACATATCGGGTCTACACATATCTTCACCATAGCCAATACGCTGTCAATTTGTTATTATTTTTTCCACAGAGGCATAAGTTGGTGACAAAAATGTGGGTGAACTCTGCATCTCTGTCGCTTACGTTATACATGCACATTACTTAATTTTAGGCCGTGTACATTGTATAATAATAATGATAATAATAATAATAATAATAATAATAATAATAATAATAATAATAATTATTATTATTATTATTATTATTATTATCAACTTTGAGGTCAGATGGTGCCGAGCCATGCATGACAGTTGGCAATATACGGCATTGCTACAAAATAGTACAATCCGAGATAACATGGACTCAGGCTTTCAACATTTGCAATCAAGATGGTGGCTTTCTAATTACTATTGAATCAGACGCGGAGCAGAAGTTTATAGAAGGTACGTGATATTTTATCCAAAATATCTGTTCTTTTCTTTATTTGTAAAACACAGTATGCCAGCTTTATTTCTTAGATAAATGTTTAAATGTATAACCATGAGCCTGAGAGGGTATATCAGTGTACACATGTGGACGTGCATTATCCAGAAGGGGCTTATTTAAAAATTAAACCTAACTTAGATGAAAAATGTTTCCTTATAAACGAGTTCGCAGGTTACCAATCATTGAAGCTGTATATCGAAGGAATGGCATAGATCATATCAAGTAACTATGCAGAACATTTGGACTGAACTATATTCAATGATAAACTTCAATCATTTGTGTTCAATGGAAATCATTTTCCCACTATTTTAAACTTCGACTAAAAATCAATAGCGTATTGCATCAGCCATACGGTATCATTTAATTTGCATCTTTACTTGACTAAAGAAGACACTAAGGTGAGAATGTTTCACCGGATAGGAGAAAGGAGAGAAACTCTCATTTAGAAATTTGGCACCAAGTATAAAACTTATAATTCAATTTCTTGAGGCACCGTGACATTTAAACAACACGATTCTCTCCCAATAAGCATTTGTATGTTGGGGTCCGAAGTTTCTCAATAAAATTCATTTTATATGCACGGATCTTGTCTAAAATGAGGTTAAATGAGATTTAATGTATCTCCCATGATATATTAACTTTTATCTCCAAAACACAGACTAAACCTTTGATCAAAATATATTAATGTACATTGCAGACCAAATGCAGAAGATAACGTTTACTGTGGCGGGGCTATGGATAGGGTCAGACAAGTTGCATCCGGAAAATCAACGTACATGGGCTAACGGACAGAAATTTACATATGTAAACTGGGCAGAAGGTATACCATTTAAAGCAATTTATTGACGTTTCTTTAAAAATCAAGCATTTTATAATGGTGTTCATATTTCTTCGATATAATATTATTCTGTTTGCATGAATCTTATCTAAAACAGTTGAGTGTTTTAGTAAATGGAAGCCAGAGTACTCTTTTCCTATCATAAATACTGTGGGTTTATATGATAATTGCCGAGTGTTTGAGTCATGTGCATATACGCGCTGTTTAGTCTGATAATCCACACAGCTCTCGACCCCGAGAAATGTTTGAGAAAAGACCGTCACATTAGCTAAATAGTGGAACAAACATATTTGATTAACCTAAATATTTAGAAAACCATTTTTGCAGAATATCTTTTCGCGAATCAAGAACTGAAGACGTTAAAGCATTATCAAGTATGTATTGAATTGTACAATGCCACGTATGTTGTAAAATTTGATCAAACGTAAAGAAAAATTCTTGAGTTCTTCGGTAATCATTACAAATATTATAATCATTGCAAGAACAATTAGGATACTCATATGGTTAAATTGGAATGAAGAGATGGGTTTCTTTAAACATATATTATTTTACTGGCTTAACAGAAATGGATAAATGGAAGTCATAATGTCTAAGGAGTCAGTATCTTCATTTTTATTTGATAAATCGTTTTATATATGTTTTACACTGAACAGAAAAAGAGATATCATAAAGAATTTTTCTTTACAAAATAGTTTTATCATAAAGTCACTATTTACGCATTTTGAATGACATATCGATTCAATAAATTCTTTTTAATAATTCGAGGGGAGCCTAATAATACTCCGTACGTCGAGAACTGTGCAGAAATATATACGTCTGATTGCACGTGGAACGACGAAATTTGTACAAGTCTGAGAGGGTATATCTGCGAGAATACACGTACGTACACCATTAATTAGATATGCAATCGCAATGGAAACAATCCTCAACTTGGGAAGATTATCTGTGTCAAACAAAACTTATGTATACTTTCAAAAAGTATGCTATTTTGGCGCTTGACACATATCACATTGATTGATGTTGTTGTTTTCATTTAGTTTTGTCACTTTCTGTGAAATGGCACAATACAGATATTTGACAATGTGAAAAACATCCAGTGAATGTGCAGAAAGTTTTAAACCTATGCATGACTGATAAAGCAAAGACTTATTGTTTGGTTCCCCTTTCTTTGCAACTAGATAATGGCTGATCTATATATTCTTTTAATTTATTTATTGCCTTGAAAATCACGAGACACAAAGCTTATTTATAACAGAATTTGTAATTCGAGGCTCTCTTGTGAGATATATATCTTGTAATTCACCCACATCCCACAACACCATCTGTCTCAATTTAGAATATGACTAATAAATGATCTTTCCAGAAGAAAATTGCAAATCGTTTCCGTCAATGAATGACGTCTGCCTTTGCCAAAAATATTTGTGTAACTGCCGAAAAAGATCTCTTTGTCTACGGGTTCTTATGTCACATTTAGCCTTGTGTGTTGTATCGTTTTACTCTGAAGAATATGTGCCTTGTGGACCATCCAGTCCTCTGTCGTTTCTTAGTTTGAAGTGTATTTCACGACCGTGCAAACTAGTGACTCAACTTAAAATTGCGTTTACTCAACATGAAAGGTTTGTTAGTGCAGAAGTTTAGAGTTTGGTGTTCAAAACTTAATCTCCATTTTTGACGTCAAGTCGGTTCTATAGAATTAAAAAGGGTGATTAAAGTGAGTAGGGGTTAGCTGGTGTGTCGATGTGGGGATTGGGTAGAAATCAGCTCTGACGGAACAACTGTTAGTTGGTTGTGAGGCCGGCAGAGAGTAAGCCAGCTGGGGGCCCTGTTATTATCCCTATGGGAACGAATGTCAGCTGATCGTAGGCCCAGCTGTGATGCTGTTACGTAATGTGGGAGGAAGGGCATGCGTTAGTCGTGTCAGACCAAGGGATAGCAGGGGTCACAAGGCTGGACGAGTTCCATGCCCTCTCTTCAAGTCTAGCGCAAAGTAGTGTTGCTGCCTGTATTAAGGTATCTTCGAAATTATATAACGTAAACATATCTAGAGGCAAACCAGTTGCGCTTGGCTTACTCTTGGGTGTATGGAAAAATGCAAATGTGTATAAACGAATACTGTGAAGTGCACTGCACAGCGCCTTGAATGGGAGGCGGGTCTTATTGGAGCACATGGGTACGGGATTGGCGTTTGAGCCAGCTACGCCCTTTAGAAGGTATATGGGTTAGGGATTTATGGGTTAGGTTTAAGAGGAGGACAATAGCTCAGCTGCGTGATGACGTTTTGCAACTTCGGGTTATTGATGTGTAGTATATACTTAAAACTCACATTAAGAGAAACCATATTCTATGGTGTACCCACTAAGACCAGTTCCAGCCTCGCGAAAAGGGATGAAGAGATGAGACTCCAGCGGTGACTCTACAGGAACTAACGGCAAGATAATGTTACAGCAGATTATGTTTAACAACGCTTTTTGTTGAGATCTAGCAGCACAAGTGCGAGAGAAAAATAAGAGTCATGTGTAGACGCTCTTGCTGTAGCAACATGCTGAATATCTCTCAGAACAGAGGTTTCTATGGACTTAATACTATTTATTATAGGTTACAAATTGTTCTGGTTGTTACCAGATGCTTTTACAGGTCGGCAATATTTGAGAGCTTTCCATATCTGATACATATGGTCGATATGATTCGGCAAGTTTCTCGTACTTCTTTTGCAGGAGTGTAACAATGCAGGCGATGTATTTCAGAAATAGTTTTGTGTGCAATGTCTGTTTTCTTTTCGTATTCATATACATTTTATGTTTTGAAAGGAAATTACTTGACTTTTACTTCCTTTTACTCCACTACCCGCCACCCACGTTCCGTATGTGCTTTTCGAGTTGTCATATAAGCGACTTTGCTAGATTAAATCAAATAAGATAAATAATTAATTACTAAATGCAAATATTAATCTGCCCACAGCACTGCACAAGTATACAATTCACACCATTTGCAAAGAGTGTGTCACTGATACATATCATTTTATGTCCATAAGATGTGACCATGCAACTCAAGTATGTACTTGCGCAGTAGTAGTAGTAAAATAGCGGTTTCATTGATTACTAATCAAAGTCATATTCTCTTACCGTACTTGACTACTTCCCTCTGCAAGAGTATGTCCACACGAAACCAGGCCAAAATCATAAGTGGTAGAATGCAGTGACCAAGAGCAGGAAGAAAATTTATATCCCTATTCACTAATACTTTGACTGAGTCTTTGTCAAGAGCAACGATAAAATAGATAAAAACATTAAAAACAAAATAAAACGCTTATTGACAAAACGTTGTATCTGTGTGGATCGAATGGAAGTATTATCTAGAACATGTCGATACAGAGTCTTTTTGGATTCAACTGCAGTGATAAAATGACAGCATTGGTCGGTATGACGTTCAAACGGCGGAGCTAATACGTTTTAATGTAAGCGTATATTATATCCAGGATAACTCATTGTGACTTTTAAAACACACAGCTATTAGAAACCAGACGATATGTAATTGTTTCGAGATGTAGACGCTCAAGAATGTATGATTCTACAATACCATGAGCATGGCTCTTAGTATGTTCGATCGTTATTGAGACGGAAAAGGTAGATACATTGAATAGTGCTGGTGAGAGTTTATTTACTTGAAAAACATTAATTGGTTTTTATCAAATTCTTTGTTGATCTTTCGCTTAAATGGTTGAAATGTGTAGCGGCTAGCACGAAACAGGCATAACACAGTCAAGTGTAACCGTGAAACTCGATACTTATTTAAAAGAAAACCTATATCAAAATATTTAAATGGGTACATGTTATATATATATATATATATATATATATATATATATATATATATATATATATATATATATATATATATATATATATATATATATATATATATATATATATATATATATATATATAGTTCGGTTTGGAATTACGTATATCACTAGTGCGTACGTAACATTTGTACATGATTGTAGATTGTAAGGGTAATTTGCAAACAGCATATTATATGACTAACTGTTGTCTAGGTTTGTAGAGTTTACTTTAAAATTATGATTATTTGTAAACATGTTTACATGAATTTGAGTACAGGACTTTTGGTTTTCTCTCGGAACTTCTATTATCTACTTGATTTTTGTCTTGTTTGTGAGGTACAAATAAGTTGTTTACTGATATCTGAGGTCAAGTCAAAATCTATCGATATTTGCATCTTTTAAATGTTCTAGACACAAACACGTGTACAAACATGATGAGAAAATGACCTACATCAGGATCATCTTATTGTACCTTAGATTTTCATACAACGTTTTAAAGTAGTCACAGTTCTTCAGTTCTATTTTAAATGATTCTTTGTGTAATCACGTTTAGTTGGGTTCGGATATAGTTTGAGAGGAAATATTTATTGAAATTATTTATTGGAACTACAAATTGCTCATTTACATTTTGGACTAAAACAATACTAATTCTTTGAGATTATTATGAATTGATTCCAACACATTCTAGAATATAACATTCTTAGAGATCAAGACAGTACATCAAACTGTTCAAGACTATTGGTGCATCATCACATCCCATATCGTACATCTTTGAGAACACTCTATACGTTTGGAATTGTGATCGAACCTAGTAGTATGTTTTGGGATATAATTCAAAATACTGTAAGTTCCTTTCCAATTTCTGCATTGTATTCTAGAAAAAATGTTTATTGAATTTTACTAAAATTGTTGGTCTTGCTTTTTCATTTACTTAGTTGAAACCATACTATCGTAAGATAGGGGATGAGTTTTTTTTTCGTTTCTATTTTACTTAGATTTAAATTATATCGAATTTCCCTAAGAAGGGAAAGCTGCGATACAATTACTTTAAAGTTTTCATTTGTTGTTTTATGGTATATTATTTTCCGTTTTTACTTCATACACTCAGCATTAATTCATTTCTTAGCTGTACATTTTAATGGAGAATTTCAATTAAGTTGAGAGACTTGGGAATATTGAGGTTGTATATATACCATATATATATAACATATATATATATATATATATATACATATATATATATACTTTCTATATATATATATATATATATATATATATATATATATATATACTGTTGTCCAAGGAAGCCAGATATATATCAGGTGATATGTATTATGCGAGACAAGAACTATTCAATTTGTTCCATAATAACCTTTATATCTTTTACAAAATGTAATGTCATCTTGAAGGTGTTTTATATTACTACTACTACTACTACTACTACTACTACTAACTTTCATTATTAAGAAATAACGCATTGGCATTATTTCTTATAGCTCCAGTTACATCACAACCACAGGCCTTGGTGATAGGTGTTGCTGTGGGGTCGGCGATGGTGCTTCTTGTGGGCGTACTTTTACTCTGCTGCTTGATGAAGAAAAGGTACTTTTCTGTGATAAATTTTTGTGAAGGTTACTTCTATCAGGACGGCTATTAAATGGTTCTTGAGATAAGATGCCAGTGTAAATAATACATTGTTCTTAAGTATGAATAATTTGTATTGTCCCGGTATTTGAGTCTATGAGATTTAGTTCTGATGTTAAGAGTTTGAATATCAATATATAATTTTAAAGGTTACCTTATAAACAATTGGAAAGTTATAAATTCTTCATCTGATCAATATATACATACGATATGTTATACAAAATATAGTTTGTTACGGGTGTTTTGATATCTATTAAGATGAAATTTGAATTGATTTTGCTCCCAATAGGTCAAATATGTCGATTTTAGGAAACATGCTGCTGGTAATGAAAGTTGCAACTATTCTCTGTAATTATAAAACATGTCTCCCTAGTTACAAAGAAATAGTCGCTGAAGTTTTATATATATACCATTGCATTTGACTCTTGAGATAAAACCTGATAAAATTTAAAATTTTAGAAAAAAGTACCAGAAGGAGAAGAGAGTCAAGACCTACCAAGACTTACAGGAATTAGAAATAAACAAAGTAGAGCATTTATACAATCAACCTGCTGACCTATTTGACACATATTGTACAATCGATGACAATTCCTCAAGACCCGAGGACTTGACACATAGCAAAGAAATATATTCTAATTAGGGCTGCAAATATCGCTTAAACGGGCAAGTATTCCTCTCTTAACAAAGGTGTCCTTGATGGATGTAACTCTGATTCTGAGACAGCCGAAATCCACTCCGAGAGCAAGAGAGACTAAAGACAGCTATGGATGCCAAGCCCACATAATATCAAGACCACATTTTACATGACATAACTTAGTTTGATCAAATTTTCAATGCTATTTATTCGATAAAATACCTGGACACATGGATTTAGGAACAAGACGTTTTTCATTATGAATATTTTTCCCATCTTTCGCCAATTTCTAACATCAGGACTCTGCGCATGCGTGTGATATGATAAGTCGACTTTTTCAGATCGCCGGGATTACTTTCTGGGTACAATTTATTGGAATGTGATCAAACTGTGACTTTTGTTATCTATATTATGTTTAATTAGGGCATGATTTACATATTGGTGTCCTAGAAAAAAATAGAAAGAAAATTCAAGAAGGAAAAAGAATGAAGGACGAGAATTGGCTGCTAGATTCAAATTTGATTCCTGCATTGAAGAAAGTACAAATGGAAGGCAATGTTCCCGCACACACATTGGACCGACAGGTATATCTCCTGTATAGAATTCAAACGGAAGCATATACTACTCTCTACCAACACCACATTATTTACATAACATGAATAGTATGATACGATATTGTCCCCAACGGCCAAATGCAAATCTCTATGTTAGCTATCAAGTTAGAAACCTTGGAACCTACGCCTATATTTCAAGGTCTCGCCATAAATCCTGTTACTCCGCCCACCATTGCAGAAATCGATAAGAAACTGGACGTAGTACTCATTAAGAAACCAAAATTAATATCCTAGAGATATGTTTGGTGGAGGGTAATAACGAAGTGAAAGGTCTCTCTAGAAATGACTCTGATGTGGAAAATACATTGAAATTCAAAAGTGACAAACAGGACGAATAGTGAAGCACTAAGATTCAATTCAGTAAACATTTACATCAAATGAAAAATTATATGTCAAACGCCGGCCAAGAAAATGCCAGTCTGAAAGAAACAATAATTGATTTGCAAAACAGAAGTATGCGCGACAACCCGGTATTCACTTATATAGCTGAAACAGAAACTGATAACCAGTGAAAACCCACTTAAACAGTCGTACGAGATTTTATTAAAAAGAATGTCTGATCCGTGCGGATCAAATTCATCTTGAAAGAGTTTGCAGAATGAAGCAACAGTAAACTACAGACTCCCGACATCGACCGCAAATTTTACTTTTTCAAAGACAGGCAGCGACAGACATGTTACGAAATAAGAAATATGGAATCAGTGAACAATTACCGAAAGAGGCATTGGAACGGAGGAAACTGCTTCTATTTGCGCATAGGAAAGCTAGAAAGGTAAACCTTCTTGTACGCCTAGCGATGGAAATTATACGTCAACCACAAACTTGTTAAGATGGATGAGACAAAGGTTTATGCTGGACACCAGATAAGCTGGAACTCAAATGGATCAAAACTACCACGACATGTACTCCAAGTCAGATCGATGACCCAAAGACCAAACACGAGCAATGATGGATTTTTGACCCAGAAAAGACACGCACGTTAGCTGGATCGGACACGCACTACTCCGAAATGCAACACACTAAGTATTAAATCAGAGATTCAAGTAATGCTCATAAATCAGAAACTGAAGATTACCTACAGAACCACATACAACTAAATGCAACATGCATGACTCCGTCTGACGAGGAAACTATGCGCAAATCTGCACACTTGAATAACGATGCGAGATCGACCATGATCAAAATGAAGTAGGATCAATACTCAACGTATCAATTCATATTGTTTAGGGTTGTCAGTATGGATACTGTAAGCAAAATAACTCAGTTCGATGATCCGTGGCAAAATGAAAACGGAAATACCACCATCTTCACTCTTTGGAATGTATTTGGTCTGAAAAGTAGGTTAAGGTACTCAAAATTCAATCATTTCTTAAGCAGACTTGATATAATATGTTTTGTTGGAAAGAAACTGTCGGATTTTGATTTAATTAATTATGATCATCACGAGATTAAAGGATTAAAAATTAGACACAATACAAAACGTACATAGGCTGTCGTAGCTCAGCTTGTGAGACAATCAATTAGTACATATTTTCTTTTGGTTTAAAGTTTGGAAAGATTTGCAAACTACGAAAGGTGATTTCACATTCGCAACTTTTCATATACCTCCCGAGGGTTCCGAATACTCTTCGATAAAAGCTTTTCATGAAACTGAGAATCAGTTACTGATAATACTTCATGAAACGCATCATGTCTTCTTGTCAGGCGATTGGAACGGCTGGAATTCAGATGATTTTATTACATTAACAACCAACACTGACAAAACTGATAATTTTGATCAAGTCGCTTCCGATTACCTTAACGATTTACAACTTCTCTACAATAATGGTATTTCAATGAAAAGATCTACTTGTGAAAAAGAGAGCAAATAACTATGGCAATTGTATGTTATAACTTTGTAGATATTGCAATATGGCCGTAGCAAACTCAAAAATAGGGTATGATTGAGTAATAGGAAGATGTACAAGTAAAGGTGTAAGTGTAATACATTAGTTACTGATGTAGAAGGGTTTAATTCCATTAAACATTTTTGTGTTCATGATTTTGTTCCATGCTTACATGCCGGGGTGAATACGTACTTATCTGAGATAAAATGTGTCAAAAACAATTGTGAAGATCTGATAAGAAAAATATATTTATAGCAAGCATTAGCAGAGACTCATAGGAAACTCCATGACTTGAGAGAGACTGCGAATATCGATAAACAAAAGAAGAATGAGATTTCTGACGGAATTGCAACAATTCTTGTAAAAATTTGCAAATAGGAACAATAACCAAAATATACCATACTAAAGTACATAGTAAGCCATTTTCCTGGGGAGATAATGTAAGCTAGCTAGAAATAAATATCATAATGCTAAAAATCACCCAAGATTAAACATCCAATGGTAAGAATGACATGCTTTCTGCCAGTAGAAATTACAAGAAACCCATCAAACCTCTACAGGAAAAAACTCCTCAAGATCAACTAAGAAACACGCAAACAACAAATCCAAATGAATTCTGCTCAATAATAAACAATTTGACTAAAGCAAATGATGTCATACCTGTCGAAATGAACACCTTTTACGATTATTTTAGGAATATAAACTCATCTAATGTGAATAATGACGAGATAGATACGAATATAGAACACTACAAAGTACTAAATGAAAAAGCCTATAGAAGAAATACTCGAAGTACTAAGAAATTTCAAATCCATCAAGTCGGATTGTGAAGATTCTATCTTGAATGAACACTTGAAATACGCAGGGGAATTGTTTTTTCCGTTCTTTCTATGTTTAACTAATTTTAAATACACGTGTTTTCCAAGAAACGTGGACTACAGGGTTCATTAAACCGATATATAAAAGTAAATCATATGCAATCAATTACTCTTCTGAGTTGTCTTGGTAAGGTATTTACTGCTGTTCTTTACAACAGTTTACTGTCTGAGACCAAGGAAGGTTTTTGAAAGTATACTCCACAACTGATACTATTTTTGTTTTGTATTCCTTAATAGATCTTTTAAGCAGAAGACATTAACCATTGTTTTGCAGTTTTGTGAATTTGTTTCAGGCTTTCGACATGGTACGGAGAGTTGTGTTATGAATAAAACTGATTGCCACTGGTATAAATGGAAAAATACTCAGGGTGATTATGAATATGTATATGGATGTAGAGTCTCGTATATTCCACAATGGAAATAAATCAGGACTATTGACTTTGTAGTCACGGAGTTAGACAAGGAGATAACCTTTCTCCCCTATTCATTGCCCTGTATCTAAATGACATTAAGAATCACCTTTTGAGCTCGAATTGTAATGGCATTACAGTTGATTTACTAGATTTAGTGAGATATTTAGAACTCTTTATTTAACTCTATGCAGACGATACAGTTATCTTATCAGTTAATCCAAGAGATATGCAAAATAACCTTTGTGTATTCCATAATTACTGCCAAAATATAAACTGATCATTAACACAAGCAAAAAGAAAATTTTATTTTTGGGAAATGTAAAAACAGGAAATATGCGAAGTTCAAATTAGGAGATTAGGAACCTGTCAGAAATTGTACATTTTTAGGGCTGTCCTTAACGGAGAATGGTAAATATTTTGTTGGGAATTAAGAACCTAATTAGTTAAGCCAGGAAAACCATATACCTTCGTAAGAAAATATTATTTAATCTAAACTTGCCTGTTGACTTTCAGCTTAATCTATTTGATATAACAATAGTCCTAATCCTCACATACGCCGTTGTGGTCTGGGATTTTTGAAAGAATAGATATGATGGAACGAATATATTTGATGGAACGGGTTTATTTATATTTTCTAAAATATGCCCTAAAAGTTAAAAAGTCCGTCCCCACCCCATTGAGGGTCAGCTTGGTAAAACCATGCTGCACTTCCAAATAAAAAGGAGAATAATCAGCTATTGGGTAAATCTCATTAATGGTAAACAAACGAAATCTTATATCATTTATCTAAGGCTATTGTAGGATAATAAACATAATGGTCTCAACAAATGTGTTGAGAGCATTCAAAACATTCTATCCGAAAATAGGTTTCAATTGTTTTGGGTTCATCAAAACATTCCCAACAAATGCTATCTAATTACAATATTTAAGGAAAGGCTTCTTGACGAGTTTACATAAACAAGGGAATAATCCATTAGTAACTCATAAAAAGCTGATACATCTAAAATTTTTATAACGGAATTAAAATTAGAACACTATTTGTTAAAAGAACTATTAAAAATATAAGGTAAATCTAATATAATTTCGGACATGTGTTCACTGTTTACCGATAGAGAAGAGAAGACGGAAAAATTTGCCCTAGACCTGAAAGATTGTGTTCGCTTTGAATGCAAAACTGTGTGGCTGATGAATTTGATTATCTCCTTGAATGTAGTTATTTCAGATAACAACAAACGCATCTACTAGCTAAACACTTCTATATGAGACCAAATGTATCAATGTTTAAAGAATTATTGTCGTCTGGGAGACTTGGCATTTTAAGAAATCTATATAAAATGATTGATTTAAAAAAAAAATAAAATCAAAATCTTGTTTAATTTCAGATCATCTTTACCCTATGTATTTATTGTTTTTTCCTTTCTCTAATTTTTATATTTAAGGAAAAGAAAATTACAATAGGTTCATCATTATAAGGTAATGAGTTTGCTAGAGATTAATTAGTGTTCCGTATTTAGTAATTTCTAAACTGTCTTCCCAAATAATAGCAATGTCTATGTAATTAAGTTACAACATATATTGTTCCATTGAAGAAGTGGCTGTAATAATGTAATAATGCTGTCATATATCGTCGATGTACACGCATGCATAATGATATACTAATATTTTCCTCACATGTTGCGTATTGTAACCTGAGTATAATAAAGAATGTGTCACTTGTCACTTGTTAATTCAAGAATTGTTGAGTTAAGTTGTGCTGATCCCATTTATCGCTCGCACTGTTCTAGGAAGAAGATAGAAACATGAATTAGTTTAAATTAAAGCCGGAGCACAAATCGGTAAATATACCAGTGTTTGCTTATGCTGCTAGTCACTGGATCATCTAGATTTTGTTATGTTCTTCCATATGTCAGTACATCAGTCTGTCACATGAAAGTCATCAATACGATTGCACTAAAATAACTTCACTTTAAATTTCTGGGCTGTTTCATAAATGTAGTTTGAAATGAGGACTCATGTAGGATTTAGTTATGTCTTTGATAGTTATGTAATTACTATTATGAGGGCGTTAATGTTTATCTCGTAGAATGCACCAAAAACCCTTATCATCTAATACAACGTTCGTAAAAGTTTACATTAACATGAGCGAAGATTGATATGAAGTGTAATAAAGGATATTAAAGTTGTCCAGATGATAAATAAAGAGGATTTGTTTTAAACGTCTATGTACACTTGTGTGAATTAAGTTGTGCAGAAGCGATGTGACACAAACTTTTTCTTACAGCTTGAAAGGCATAACATGAAACCTTCAGATATCTATAGCATTTTCCTGTTAATGGGAAGAATGGTGTTTTAACACACATCTACTCAAATTTCTGTAACGAACTTATGGCTGAGTCACGTAAAATACATTTCAAGAATCATTTAGATGGGGATAGTGATCATGGAGTAATACCGTACTATCCAGTCAAGATTATCGAGAACCTCCATGAATATGCTTACTTTCGGCTACTCCGATCTACAATGGATGTTCCTCTACTTGTTGTGATAACCCTTTGGTCTCCTTTAGAATAAGACATATATAAAAGAAAAATCATCATTGTAATGTTCCATAGGAAGAAAACCGGGAAGAGCCGGCCTCGAGTCAATATACTGTTAATTGACTAATTTTGTGGATATAAATCTTCGTGATTTAGAGGACATTATTATTTGGAAGTTACTTCAGTTAATGAAGATATCTTGTTATCTGGACCTTTTAAATTTGTAGTTTTAACCAAAAGCAGCAGGCAGGGCGAACAGACAACTTTGTACATGACCTTATTTTCGTAAAATAAAGGTTCATACAGGAACTAAAAAATAAGGTCAATAACACTAAACCGAACCTTCTAACTTTTATTATTACCGTATAGTTTGAAAAAACGAATAATAAATCATTTTAGGTTAGCTCATTTTTGTTACTTTATTTTTGACTTTTTGTTTTTTATGTTATAATGCGTTTAGTTTACTCGTCGGCTCGCTCAATTTTTGTCATTCACCCTACCTGCTGCTATAATTAACCAAAGATTTTATCCAGACCTATACGATATCTGGAGGCAGGGTGAACCCTACAACTTTGTACATGACCTTATTTTACAAAAATAAAGGTTCCTACAGGGGCTGAAAAATAAGGTCAATAACGCCAAACCGAACTCCTAACTTTTATTATTACCGTATAGTTTGAAAAACGGATAATAAATCGTTTGGGTTAGCTCATTTTTGTTACTTTATTTTTGACTTTTTGTTTTTTATGTTATAATGAGTTTAGTTTACTCGTTGGTCATTTAATTTTTGTCGGCCACCCTGCCTGCTGCTGTAAATTAAACAGCCAGTATAAATATTATTAATAATGGTCGTTATAGGCGAACCACATTCAGCTAGATTAGCAAGAGAGCGACTAGAAGCAATTAGAAAATATTTACCTGTTCGTGATGCTGTCAAGCAACAATTACAACAACGACAAGAATCTCATGTTGAATTTGAAGAGGATACAAAACAATTATTTAAACCTATTACAGAGACAACTAAACCTCTTCTTCCAGTATCTGAGAAAATTGCAGAGACAACTGGAAAAATAGCAGAAAGAACTAAGAAAACAAAAAAGATTCTACGAGAACTTCCAGCTGAAATAGCTGCTGCTCAACCAATGAAAGAAATACTTGAAGGTATTGACCAAGCTCGTGCTGAAATAGGCGATATAAAAGATCGTATACCGGAATCAGAAAAAGAACCAGAAGCAAGAGCCAGGGTTAATTTGGTTGATAAGTTTACTGAAGAATCTATTAGTTTTATTAGAAAAGCTGATGATCTAAAATTAATTGATATTGCTGCGAGAGGTTATTATAATCAAAAACAATTTTTAAAATCTGAATTTGTTGGTGATCCCGCAAATGAGGATACTTGGCACAGATGGATATATCGTATACGCTATAACGTTAATCGAATTCGAAAAAACGATCCAAATTTTACTGACTATAAAAATAAGATAAATAACTATATTGCACAACAATTGCCACAATCTCCAAAACCACAAAAACAACCACGATTTAAATTACCACGATCACCAGTGCTACCACCACTACCACAAGTATCACCACCACCACAACAACAATTGCCACAAATATTACAATCACTACCACCACAACAACAATCTCCAAAACAACAAAAACCAAGCAAAAAGGAAGAGGAGGAAGAAGAATGGCTAGAGGCTCCCATTAGTACAGAAGACGATGATGACTGGTGGAAAGAACAAAGGAAAAGAGAAAAAGAAGAAAAAAGGGAAAAAAGAAGAGAAAAAGAAGAAGAAGAAGAGAGAGAAAAATTGTTTTCTTTGAGTTTTATAAAACCTTATACTGGAAGCGGTCTTTCTACTGGAGGTAATCTTACTCCGTGTCCTAATAACGTCCTTGCTGATGTTGATCGATTAGAAATCCTCATCGGAGGAAAACGAGCTGGTAATAATTCTCCAGAAATAATTAATGAAGCGGCCGATATCTGTAGACGGTTATTTACAGGCGGTATCATGGACGTTGATGTTTATCAGTCTCTTATTAATGAAATTGCCGATGACTACTATAGTGACTAAGTACGTAATTAAATACAATTACTATAATAAAATGATCGTACATAGTACTCAACGTGGACCAACCATGGTCAGGGTAATAAATTCACGATTACCAGTATACAAAACAACCTACGGAGATGGACTAGGTGATGTTGTTCAGGGTCTATTTAGAAGGATAGCCCCAAAAGCAATACCGATCGCAAAGCAACTGGGAATGAAAGCTATTGATGTTGTTCGTGAAAAAGGTATTGGTGCTATGGGTAATCTCGCTGGTAAAGCATTTTCAGCGATCAAAGATAGACTAGCACGATTAATACGACGAAAACCTCAACCACCAGTAAAATTACCTAGTACTGAAGTAATGCCTGCAAATGTCAGTAAAATAATAAATCAAGTTGCTAATCAAAAACTAGCAGAGTTGGCTGATGTACCAATGTCAGAAAAAGAAAAAAATATAACCGCTAGTCTGATAGCAGGAAGTGGTCTCACTTCCCGAAGTGGTCTTCGTTTTAGACGATATAAATATAATAAAGATGTTCAAGCGAATATCTGATCCAGCATTTGACATGGACGCACCAGTACTCAAAGATGAGTCTGTGCGTGATTATCAATATTATTCTTATGACGCTCGAATTCCAGATCAGCGTGGACGAATTGAACTACAAGTTCAGGATACAAGTAGGTATTTTCTACCCGCTGAGGCTTTTATTGAAGTAGAAGGTAAAATTTTTAAAGCGGATAATACTGAATACGATAATAATGTTGCTTTTGGTTTTGTTAATAATGGCATTATGGCGTTATTTGACAGCGCCACTTATATGATTGATGGTAAAAATATTGAATAAATTCAGAAGGACGTTGATGTTGCTACAACGATATTAGGTCTAGCACGATATAGCGACGATTATTCAAGATCAGCTGGTCCATCAATGATGTTTGTAAAGGACACTTCTGATCACTCGGATCACAAAAATGTAACTACAGGTAATGTAAGAAATGCTGCAGGAACCGCAGAAACTCCCGCAGTATTATCAATGAACGCAAATTTCAACTTAGGATTTGCATCACGTAAAACAATGTTGAAAGATAGAATGTTTTCATGTGCAATTCCACTTTCACACATATTTGGATTTTGCAGAAATGTCAGAAAAGTTATTTTCGGAGCTAAACATACTGTTGTACTTGTACGAAAAGCCACGGACGATGATGCAATATGGCACCCCGCTGGTGTTGATCCTGCTGCAACTGCTGCACTTCATGGTAAAGTAGTATTAACCAAACTTTCATTATGGATGCCAGTAATGACTCCAACAATACCTGAAGAAGAACGTCTACTCTCTTTTATGAATCAAGGTGGTAAATCAGCGTTGTCATGGTTAACAATGACCACAGATGCTGTTCAGAGTGCAATTAATGGTTTATTTACATGGCAAATAGCCTCTCAACAGGGAATAGCCGCACCACGACATATATTCATTGTGCTTCAGGATAATACACGTGTAGGTAATCAAACAAAAAGTTTAATGATATTTGACAAACTTGGTGTTTCCGAAGTTTCTTTAAGAATAAATGGACATCAAGAACCATCTGAGGATATATTACTGAATTTCGATCAAAATCATGTAGCACGTGCATATCATCGATTAATGACGTTCATGGGCCGTGATCAAAATATTGATACTGGTTTACAAATATCACAATTGGATTTTACAACCCTATATCCGATTTATTACTTTTCGCTCGAACATTTAGATTTAACCAGACAGTCAGTAGTCGATATACATTTTCGAGCTCGTGTTAACAGAAATATTATAGATATTCCTAATTACAGAGCAATTGCTGTTATACTCAGCGAAAAATCAATGTTGCTTGAAGGTGTTGGTGGACGAATGAGAGTCGTTGATGCTCCAGTAGAAAACATGTAATTAGATCGTTTATGAATATTATAATGTCGTATAATCACGTTAGTGTTAGTCTGACTCCTGGTCAGATTAAAAGGATACAATCAGCATCAAAAAATGACTGTGGATTAAAAATATTGCTAAAGAAAGATCAGATGAGCGGTTCAAATAAATTATCTCTTACAGAACGTCAGCTCAGGCATTTCAATGAAGCCAAAAAATCAAATAAAGGTATCAAACTTAATCTTTCTGCGGGTGCCATTAAAGACATCATTAAGACGGGTGGTATATTTCCACTTCTTGCTGCTATACCAGCATTAATAGCCGCTGCAGCCCCAGCTGTTGCAAAAGCAGCTGCATTAGGTGCCGTTGGAACCGCTGCTGGAATGGCATTAAAGAAAGCAACAGGAAAGGGAATCAAAAAAAGGGGAAGGGGTCTAAGATTACCAGGGACTCCACATTCATGGTACGGAAAAGGCCTAAGATTACCAGGGACAGTTTACTAATATCTCCTATGTCCAATTTTGATTTACTAGATGCTGCTAAAAAATTAAAAATAAAAATTTTTAGAGGAGTTTTTATGCGTGATCAATTACCGAAACAACCAAACAATATTGAAACCGGTATTATTAATCTCGATGAAAACTCTGGTCCAAGCACACATTGGGTTGGATATGCAATTGATCCACGTGGAATTATTTATTTTGATTCATATGGACTAGCTCCACCAAAGAATTCTTAAAGTATATTAGCGGCTATCAAAGTACTCCAATATGGTATTCAACGTTACCAACACAAACATTAACTGATTCACCAATATGTGGTCGTGAAGTACTTAACGTACTTGATGCTATATCAAAATCAACAAAACCACCTCACAAAGTTGTACATGAATATACTACGTTGTCACATTTAAACAGACATTAGTAAATATAATGGTGGACATTTACGGAAGATCTTCTCGTGGTAAAGCTCATCAGCAAGCTGATTTATCTAAATACGCAACTCTCGATCAGCTCAGAAATGAGATTGATGATTTATTAAACATAACCAGTGTGGATCAAAATGAAGTAGTTGTTTTTCAGGATAAGGAAGGACGATTAAAAACTAGTAATATACAACTGCCAGATGTACTTATACGAGTTCCTAATGCGGTTGTTAATAATATAGTTACTTTTACTGATCAGGGTAAAATACAAGATTCCGGTACGTCAGTCAGCGATTATATTAAGAAAGCTGGTGATTTGTTCACGGGTGACATTATTATGAATCAAAATAAAATTATAGACCTTGGAAACCCAGTCGCAGATACAGACGCTGCAACAAAGAAATATGTCGACGATCAAGAATCTAAGTACGTATTGGCCAACGGCGGTATAATGCGTGCATTTCTTAATATGAATAATAACGGCATTAATAATCTTAGAACACCGGAATTAGATTTTGATGCTGCAACGAAAAAGTATGTTGATGATAAGGAAATTCCTATTTCAACTTCGTTAAAAACTATCGGTGACGAAATGACTACATTCAGTAATACTTTTTCCAGACACGTAGAAACGTTCTTAAATTTTCGTAGAAATGTAAACAAAACCATTAAAGATTTTTTTGGGGAACAACCAACCGTTGACATAAAACTCTCCGACGTTAACATGAAACTCAATGATATTGTCAGTGGAATACCTAATATTGTTCAAAAAACTAATCTGATTAAAATTCCACACGGACAAATTAAAAATATCGTGTACACAGTAGCATCAGGATCAACAACATGGACACCACAAAATAACACTCTCGAACATACCGCAGAAGTAACTGGGTTATACAGGTTATCTATGTACGGTTCGGAAATTACTGCTGCCACTTCATTATCACCGAATGTATATCATAATCCTCTATTGGTGATGCTAACCAAGAACATTAAAGAAATCTTTACGTTAATATCAACGGAAATACCTCCGAGACGTTACTGGTGGTGCCTAGAATTCGTAACTGAAACTTAATTAAATGATGTTGTTAGTATAATGGATCAGCCTCAGTCTCGCATCGACGTTCAACGTTACAGATGCAATCAAGTATGTGAGCGTCTGACTAAACTAAATAATTTTATTGACTATTATAACACAAAAATAAAAAAATACAAAAGGCGTATAGTTGTTATTGATGTAGTTGTTTACTCGGTTTCTGCTGTTATTGCTGGAACAGGATTATTATTATCAACATTGACGATGACAGCACCTACTGTTATAACCATAATTGTTTCAGCATCAACGACTATTGCTGGAGTTCTCGGTATTATAGCCAAAAAGATAGATACCTGTACAAATGCTAAATTGCAAGATTATATGATTAAATTACATACAGTGGCAGAGGCATGCTCTAAACTATCTTTGTACATTTCTTCGTGTGTCAGTGATGGTGAAATATCCGATACTGAATTCGCGCTGATGATGAAAACCTATGATGACGCTTTTAAGGTGATCGCTAATGATTTTAATGAATTAAATAATAATGATAATAATAATGACAGACAGGGAGTTACTTCAGCAGATCGTCACTAATACGACTCCGTCAAAAACTACTATGATATCGTTAAGTTCGACCAATCCTGAATTTAGCGTTAACTTTCCAACCGCAATTCCAGTAAAAGAGATAGCATTAGCTCAGTTACGGGTTTATTATAGCTGGCCTAATATTAGATCAAAACCATTTGGTGGACTACAGCCAAATAATTCATTAGTATTCGCCAATAAGAATAAGCCTGATGGAACTCCTGATTGGCAAGTAGTTGCTATTCCAACGGGCAGTTATCAAATAGAGCAGATTAATGATGAGTTCCAACGCAGAATTAAATCTATTACAGGAAAAGAATCAAAAATAGCAATTACTGTCTACGAACCGACATTATCAGCGGTTATTGAAATAAATTCCCCTGATTATTCTGTAGATATTTATCAAAGTTTGATTAGATCAGTATTAGGATGGCCTGAAGTTCCACCGGTTTATCAAGAACCACCAGAACCGCAACGATCTGATTTCGTCGTAGATGTTGAAAAATTTATAAAACTTCCAGAATATCGAACAGAAAAAAATGCTTATCCATGGCGACGATATTTTGGTGATGGAGTTATACATTATATAGATAAAACAGAAACCCATTTTAAAAAAATAGTTGATGGTAAAAAAGGTAAAATAATAGTACTTAATGTTGATGAAATAAATTCATATGCTAGTACAATTAAGTCTGAACATGAGCGTGTCTTAAATAATCTAAAAAAGTTATTTTCAAACATTAATGTTTCGTACAACGAAGATTTAAAAAATCAAATAATTGAAACAATACAACATTTGAATCAAGTTGCTTCAGACCTAGAGTTCATGAATGATATTATTGTTAACAGAGAAAAAAGATTAGTGAACTCAGCAGCAGATAAACGCCATAGAGCGTCGTATATAGTTAATGAAGACGGTCCACTTCAGGGTGTTGCATCCAATCGTTTATTTACGACAGTATTTCTAAAACATTTCGGAATTACAAGAGAACAACTATCAACATTTATAATTCCGGGATTTAACTATGAGGAACTGAAGAAATCAGTTAATGGCTCATTGTATCTGAGCCAATAAATCAAGTCTACCTGCGTGTACATAATCCATTATTGTCAAGAATGAATTTCAAACTCACAAATCAGGATGGCAATATTGTGGACCTTAGAGGAGAGACGTTATATATTAATCTGTACATACGCTCGTAGAATGATGCCCGAGTAAATTTTGCAAAAAAAAAATCAGATTTTTGACCTTGCCTTTTGCATATATGTTATGTTAGGATGGTTGATTTATTATTATTATTAAAAATATCAAAAATAATCAGTAGTTACCCGTCATTGGGGCCTCTTGATAGCTTGTGTGTCCTTTTTGCGCTATGTCTCTCTTATGACCGTTATTGGCACTCCATGTTCTGTTTCTTTTTGGCTAACATTCTTTCTGAATGTTTTTATTTGGGCTCTTCCAAATGAGGTACAATACATGCACACAAACATACACACATATACACACACATACATACACCACACATACTACTCATTATTCTAGAGCCCCCTTGATAGCCTGTGTGTCTTTCATGGGGTCCTTTTTGCGCTATGTCTCTCTTATGACCGTTATTGGCACTCCATGTTCTGTTTCTTTTTTGCTAACATTCTTTCTGAATGTTTTTATTTGAGCCCTTCAATGAGATAGAAAGCTCAGGCATGCTACTGATTATTTTAGGGGAGAGCACCTTGTATTGTGGTTTCATATACCCACCAGTTTAAACCCACGGGATAAGTGCAAAACGCACTCATCACGTTGTTTAACGTGATGAGGATATGAAACCTTGGGAGGTGCGATGCTCCCCACCCTTAAAATAATTTTTTGGTAATCCAGAACCATACCCATCCCCGCGGTCATGGGAGTCGAACAGCAGAAGTTCAGTACCAAAGTCCAACACTCGTGCACTGAGCTAACGACACTCGACTACAAATACACGTTCGAGAATTTATTATATAGCTATTACTAACACGAGAGCATTACATTTCTAAGCATTACATTTCTCATTTTTATAAATGAATCTAGAAATTTATGATTTTATTAAAATATATCACCAACTTGTACGTATAAAACGATTCAATTATATCACAATTTGTATGACTCAAAATTATAGACTCAGGTAATATACATACAGTGGAAAATCGATAATCGCTACGTCATCCAAAACCCACACATCTGTTTGACTGTATATAGGTCGGTATGTAGGTCAATATGTATTTGTGCTTTTATACATATACATTTTTCGTTTTACTATCAGAACATAGCCTCAAGCGCCGTTGTGCCAATCCAATGTTACAATTCGGTTTTATTAAAACTATGTATCGTAGGATTTCCTGTTACGGGTCAGTACCGTTCACATTATCGGCAGGGACCTATCAATAGGTTTGGTTTTTGAACACACAGACAGATAAACAGACAGACGGATACACTTTATTGAGATTAAATACATTGTGTTTACGGCAAATATCATACAGTGTGATAGACATAGATTAGATGTTGAGAAACGCATAGGTTGAGAAATGCATAGGTGTATGGCGCATTATGATAATGACACATTATATGAAGGGAAATAATCGTATAATTTACTCTGTGGATAAGATTTTTTTCCGGCAGGAGTTATGTCGCTTTATTATATGTCCAATTGCTTCACAGTCAAGTCCATGTTAAAAACTTGAATGTCAATTATTTTTTATTTTAAAGAAATATTTATATATATAATGAACCAAGAAAACATTAATGATATTAGTTCTGCTATTAAAAAATTAAAACATAACGGAATAAATCTCTCTGATAATCTCGATCCTGAGAAAATATTATGTGATTATGAAATATTAAAACAACGAAAAATCGACTATAAATACACATTACCATCCAATTATAAATTCGTAAAATTAATATATCAGTCTATGTTAGAATCCTTGGCGGTGGTAAACGAAAAGCAGGTAAAGCTATTTGCACCTCTTGCACGTTCGATCGAAAATATCAGATCCGAACTATCTCGTGAATACGAGAAAAAGAAGATCGTGGATAATCGTGTAATGCAATTAAGAAAGATTATATTATTTGATTCTGTCAAAAGTGAAAGTGACACTGAGAGCAGCGACGGTGAAGGTACCCATGGCAAAATATAGAGTCGAACTATATACAATATAAAAAAAAATATTTATTTGTTTTTTGTTAGGAAGACAGAGTTAGATATATTCAAATATTATCGGCTGATCGTATTTTATTCTATATGCAGATTTGTATGTTTTATTCGCGACATTTCGTACCGAACTCGGTACAATATTAAAATGTTTTGCAGCCGCATGCATTGATGGAAAAGTTATTTCTTGGTCTGTTTTTGTATTTATGGATTTAATAGCTCTCTTTTTAAATGCTCTACATTTTCCAGTATTTCCACGTGCAGTATTCTGACTTTGTGTAATAGCCTGCAGGTTAGATAACCGATTATTTTTGGGATTTCCATCAATATGATCGATTACAAATCCATCTTCGATGACCCCATAAAAACATTCGAATTTGAATCTATGTGATACGTATCTTTTTTCTCTAGCAACATTAAATCTAAAATAACCATGATTATCAAGACTACCGACTGGGTTTTTTGATTTGCAGTGTCTGATTACACCATCTCGGGATGCTTCATAATTTGTATATACTGGATGTTTACCAAATTCGTATTTATTACGAAATGCTTCTTTTCTTAACTCTCTTATAATATCATTGTCGATCATTTCATCATGGGTCTGATTTGTCTGAGTCATTTTATATAATAATATTATTTGTCTAAATCATTGTTTTGAAATCTAACCAGATAATCTTCTACGGTTTGTATAGGAGATTTACCTGACGATGTATTATTTTTTTTGTCATAATATCGTTTTAGTTCCCTGTATTTTTTTCCGCCACATTTTAAACACAATTGAGTTTTTCCTCTGACTCCAACACCACATTGCACACATGGTATTGGTCCTGTACTTCCATTTTTGATACTTTGCGCATGATTTCCGCAGTATTTGTTCACGCACGATTTATTACAAAGAGAAGTATATCCAATTTTGAGCCAAGCACATTTGTTTTTTGTTTCAAGCATTATATATATATATACAAATATTTTAATTTAAATATTTGTCTTAGTTATATGAACGAATTATCGGCAATTGAACCTAAAAGAGCTAGATTTGACCTTGACAGACTATCAGAATATAAATTTAGTACTTTGATGCAAGATCTAGCTTTAACAAATGAGGATATAACCGAAAATATTCGTGAAGCCAAGAAGGAATTTCGTAATAGTGGTGCTGCTCATGTATGGTCAACATTCAGAGTCGGAAATGTTACTAATATAATGAATGACAAACGAGGAAAGCAATTATTAATCACCTTGATGATCAAAAATATTTTATTTTAATAAAATGTATTGTAAATACAGAAGAAGATACTTGGATTATTCGTGACAAGCGCGATCCAGTACGCATACAGTCAGGAAATAATATTGTTCTCTTAAATAATAAATCTAAACCCGGAATACTAACCGGTGTTGATAAGGCATATTATGAACGTGCATATCCAGTTACTGCAGTTGTATATGCAATATATCCGCTGAATAATAAACCTGACGTCAATAATCTAAAGCCTATGAGATTGTCAGAGTCAAGAATAAACTGTATAGCTGAACGAGTTACAGAACATTTCATAAACGCGATACGTGGTAATGGTTTAACAGATTTAAGGCCTAAAAAAATAAATACGTGGGCAGAATCAGTTAAAGATACTGGAGCATCTATCAGAGATGTTGCTGATCTAGAAAAGAAATTAAGATTTCCAATAACAGTAAAGACGCTGACAGGAGAGATTTTATATAAATCAAAATATGAATCAAGAGGAGCTCCGATAGATATTATTGATCATAATTCGCATGCGTGGACCTCAGCAGTAACAATATTTCCACGAGATAGAGCGGTTAAATTTTATGACGGACATATATTTGATTTTATCAAAAATGTCAGTAAAAGTGACCCTGTATCGGTTTGGTTATTTCAAAGTTCAGAATATGATTATTACGATCAGTTTGTACGGCCTAATGGTGATATTTACCGTACAGAATCTCTTAATGTAGAAATGGAACATCTTACGCAACGCCTTTGGCGTGAATATACTTTAGATGATGTCAAAGTTAAACAATTATTAAATAATTGTTTTACAGTTCCATCTATAGCGGCTCATTTCGCTCAAGAGAAAAATTTATGGAAACCAACACGATCGGAATTTCTTGAAGATATTCATAAAAGCTGCGTAGAATATAGACACGGAGGATTGTGGAATACTAAATATAAGTATAATGACGTTATATCCGTTGATATGGTAGCATGTTATCCTGGAAGTTTTCTTGGATACGGAGAATGTTCTGAATACTTTAAGAGATTCGGACATCCATCAGACGAGATGACCAGGGTTGCAATAAACGGACATTTACCAGATTTTGACTTAACCGGATTTGCTCATGTAGAATCGTTTGAATTTGCAGAAAATCTCCATCCAATTACTTATGCTTGGTTTGGAAGACATTTTTCAAAAAAATGTTGGGTTCCAATAGTACTATTGCGATATATGCTTGATGTTGGAATTTTAACATTATTGAAGGTGAGTGAAGCAATTATATCGTATAGTCCACAGAAGCAAGTTTGGTTACCAGAACCAAATAGATTTAATATTGATGATGCCAGGAAAGAATTCCCTAATCTTAATGAAGACGACATTATTAAAATCACTAATAATATACGTAAATGCAGAGACGAGCATGATGAGAAACTTGCAAAAGATCTTGGTAGAAAGATAATTGGTAAATTTACTCAAGGAGGAGCATATGATCATAAAAGACACTGTACAAGATTGATTATGGACGATGCTGAACTCGATTTTATAATAGTTGATACAACAGAAAAAAATACATTTATAAATCGGAGTAATGCTTATTTGTCAGACGGAACCAAACTAGGTACAATTGTGAGTTATCTTGATGGTGACTCACCGCAATTTACTCATTTAAGATCATCTATGTTGGCATATGTTTCTATAAATCTATTGTCTATGATAAATAGATTTTCTCGTGATGCTGTCAGAGTCGCCACGGATTCGTTTTATATAAATAAAAAATATACGGATTTGTTAAAACCGCTACTTGGTAATGGTGAATGGGGATCATGGAGAATAAAACAGGAAAATATACTTAGTTATTCTGAATCCGCCGACGTTGAAATTAAGGAAATATATTACAAAAATAATAATCAAATATCAAAGTCATCAGCACCATCTGTATATGATCCCGTGGCTAGACATAAAACTGTTTATCTTAATGGATGCGGTGGTTCAGGTAAAACAACGCGTGTGATTAAATTATTCATGAATAATAATTCAGATATAATTGTTTTGACACCGACACATAAATTAGCCAGAGAAATAAAAGAGCGAGGAGTAAAATCGTGTACTTATCATAGTTTCTTTAGATGGTGTGGAGACACATGGACTCCTGAACTAATGGGTGAGAAATATATACCTAAATATATTATATGGGACGAGGTAGACACGGTGTCGTTAGAAATATTAAAAACATTTCTTGATTGGCTATTGACAAAGAATACTGCTGTAATAATGTGTGGTGATCATGGTCAACCACCACCCTTTATTGGTTAGTCTCCACATGAATGGCTGAAGAATAACGTAGATTATTATGAAGAAATAAATGATGACCATAGAGCTATTGACGAACCGCTGAAAGAACTTAAAAAGTTAATTAGACTACAACCAGACAGAGTACAATGTGAGATAATGCGAGGAGTAATTCCAGAGACTTCTATAAATGATTTTCTAAATTTATGGAATCCAGCTGATTTAATAGTTGCAAGTAGAAAGATAGTTCGTGATGAACTACAGGATAAATTATTTCTGTTACATAAAGAAAAGTTTTCAGATCTACCTGTACCTTTGTGTTATCGCCCAGCAGATACTCGACGACAGAATATTGATGTTGAAATTCCTGATGGTGGAATACAGAATCTCGTCTTGAATGATATTATTTTAGTCGATATTAATGTCGTTGAGAATGCGCTGAGTATGAATAAATCACCGTGGACGTTAGGATACGCTATAACTATTCACTCGTCACAGGGGTTAACTATTTCTGATACAAATATCTGGATTGTAGATGATCGGATCGAATGGTCAAATTTAGTCTATCTCGCAGTTTCCAGAGTCAGAAGAATATCTCAACTACATAGGGTTATTATGAATTTTACAGATAATAATAATCAGACTGTTAATAATGACGTAATAAGAAAAAAACTATCTGGTTATAAGCAATGTGACAAAAAAAAAAATAAGCGTGACTTTGATATTGATACTGAATTTATTATAACACTAAAACAACTACAGAATAATCATTGTGCAAGCTGTAACTGTAATATGTTATGGCAATATTCGAATAATAATCCAAGACAATTTACCGTAGATAGAATTAATAGTGATCTTGGTCACACACGTGAAAATGTGATGCTGACCTGTCTTGAATGTAATCGACGCAGAGGTGCTAATTTACATAAGTGAACGCGGTGGTAATTGTGTATCTACTGGAATTACCTGCAATTGTTCACGTACAAATCCACGTTGAGGGGCTGTAGAATCTAGTCTGTAGATTGCAGGTCTTCCAGTGGATCTAACCACGCTAGAAATTGTATGTGTGGTCACGCTCCAGATAGGGTCAGTAGCTCTTTTTTTCCCACCCTCAAGCTCCCCTGGTTCGTATAAATATCTCACAGTTACATTACCTAATACTGGTTGTTCACGTCGTTGTCTGTATCCATCGCTACGTGGTATATATTTTTTTGTAATTGCATTAGAAGGTTTCATGGAAGTTGCACGGATAATTTCATTATTTAATGCAGATATCACACATGGTAACCTTGCAACCCATTCACGAGATCTCTCACCGGACTTAAAGTCGGTAGATATTTCCTTCGCGTATTGATATCCAAATAACCGCTCAGCAAGTGTTCGATTAAATCGTTCAACAATTGCCTGATCACGATGAATTTCAGTATGTCCTCGTCTGATTTTAACGTTATGTTTTTTCATCAACGATAATACTGTACCAAGAAATTCTTTACCAGGATCAACTTGTAATAGCTGTGGCCATCGTAGACCACCACGTTGATAAATTCGTTCAAACGCAGTTGCAACTTCAGATGCTGTCTTTGTTGATAATGGTTCCGCTTCTTTATATCTACTTGCAACGTCAACAACAGTTAATGCGTATTTGTACGTGCGTGACTTTCGTCCACGTGTTTTAACAGTATCGTGTGGTAAAAACAAAATATCTGCTTGATGAACTTCGTTAGGAACACTGACATCAAAATGTGCGTATTGAATTTTTTTGGGTGGTGGTAGATAAATTTGCCATATTGCCTGTCGTGCTAACCACGTTGTAGCAACAGAACGTGAAACTTTTGCTGCTTCAGCAAGTTTAGTGATCGCTGCTTTGACTCTCCAATACCCTCTTGGGCTATAATAAATAGATTCCATTATAATAATTATATAATTAATTACCAGCCCCTAGCATTATTTTACTTTTCATGGCAGATTTTACTAGAAAACTAGCGAGTTTTTCTCTGACAGATTTATTTGGTATAGAATTTAACGCATGAATCAATTTTACATCTGCGAGATGCCTTTGTTGTAAATCTTTACTTTTATATGCAACGTCATGAACATGACACGCTTGATCACTCTTATTTATTGGATACTCTCCTGATCTTGGATGATCAAGATCATCAAGTCGGATATCAAGTCGAGTTCCGGGACCGCAATAATTATATCCAGGAAGTTGTTTCTCACCGGGGTATTTAGCCCATGGGGTTCCTGGTAATTTCCCTAATAAAGCGGCAATATCTCCACCTGTCTTTGTTTTGACAAATTTGTATTTCTTCGTACCGCATTTTACACATTTGCCTGTCAGAGCACGTCGTTTATTTTTCGTTGTTATCGTTGTTAGTTCAGCAGTGGGTGTAGGAATTTTACACCGAACACAATATAGACTCATATTATTTACTATATGGATATAATTGATTTTTCGGCGACACGAAAACAGGAGCCAGTGAAGCATCATCCAGCATTACCAAATTCAATAAGGATGATTATAATAGGTCCATCTGGATCAGGTAAAACACAACTATTACTAAATTTAATAATGCGATGGTTAAAATGGAGTAAACTGTATTTAGTAGCACCATCTGTAGATGATCAACACTGTTACGAAGTACTCAAGGATTTTAATGAAAATGCAAAATTGCTGAATGAAGACGGTAATGATGTTGTTGACTTTATTACCGATATTGATGAAGCCCCATCTGTAGATGACCTAGATGGATTTATTAATAATTTAGTGGTGTACGATGACGTTATGCTGGACAGACAAACAAATCCAGCTAGAATATTTTCTCGAGGTAGACACAAGAATACAGACGTGATTTATGTTACACAACGATATACACAAATACCTAAAGTGATCAGAGACAACTGCAATATTTTAGTAATGTTTAATGGAGTAGATAATTATACTTTACAGAATATTTATTATACTTGGTGTTCAGGAGATATGGATGTGATTAAGTTCAAAAACATTTTTGCTCAAGTACAGGCTGTTCCGTTTGGATTTATTACAATAAATTTACATGATCCAAGATCAAGATATCGTATAGGTCTGGATAAAATCTTTGGTTAATTACAGCAGCAGGTAGGGTGAATGACAAAAATTGAGCGAGCCGACGAGTAAACTAAACGCATTATAACATAAAAAACAAAAGTCAAAAATAAAGTAACAAAAATGAGCTAACCTAAAATGATTTATTATTCGTTTTTTCAAACTATACGGTAATAATAAAAGTTAGAAGGTTCGGTTTAGTGTTATTGACCTTATTTTTTAGTTCCTGTATGAACCTTTATTTTACGAAAATAAGGTCATGTACAAAGTTGTCTGTTCGCCCTGCCTGCTGCTCCAAACAATTAATCCACGAAAATTGGAATACAACCCAAAATGGTGAATTCATATTATTTCATAAACTGTCGGTGTTATTCGCTAATCAGTGTAACTTTTAGCAGCCTCAAATGTTTGCATGTTATTCGTGGCATCAGGTGCAGAACCGAAGCAGTGAAGTTAATCATTTTTTATTCCAAAGATAACACAATCAAACCATGAAGTTTATATCAATACACCACGAGGACGAATTGAGGTGTCTAGAAACAGAATAGAAAACAGATAACCTAGTGGCCAGATGCCATAAGGAAGTGATAAAATCTGATGCCCTTGGAAAAGATAAAGTGTAGTATACCAAGTTGATAAAGAATATAGCATATACTAGGGGCATATCAAAGTCAACAAGATCTTTATGGAGTATGTGCACATGATTTCTGCAAATAAAAGTAAAGGGCCTGATTTTAAACTCTGCTTACAAAACTAATCAAATAATCGAATTTGTGTTAGAACTGTCTTCACATTTTGCTTCTCCTGTCAAGGTGCAACGAAAGTCGGTTTTAGCGAATTTCACTGCGATTTCAACAATGTCGATACACGTTTTTGAGATAGATCCCACATTTAACTGACAAGGTATATGCGACCTACCAAACTTTTAGCCTTTAACGTATCTTCAACACTAAATATAAACAGATCAAAAGCTCTCTTCAGTTCCGCACAAAGCGTGACAATATACCGGAACGCTGGACGAGCTTTCGAATTCTACACGTACTTTGCTAGGGTTGATTTTGGTATTATTCACACTTATACATATTGTCAAATCAAGAAAGCAACAATGACAAGGGGACATATAGCAGGAAAACCCTCCCAAAACACTTTTCTCTATAATGGTCAAATATATCCAAGATAAGATGTCCTTAAAAGCGTTATAATCAAATTTATGTTAAACCTACATAAGGGGCCCGGATGGCCAAGTGATCTAACGAGCTCGTCGTTACAAATCAAAAACACCTCACATTTATATACGTGGGTACAAATCGCAGTATCGGCCAGCGTGGTTACGAGAGAGAGCTTGCCAGTAGTTTCCCGTGGGTCGATGCTTCTTATGGGATTGTTCTGGGTTCTTCCTCCACAGTATTCTTCCGGGCTCTTCCCCACCAGATATCCTGGCTGCCATGTATATATCATGTGCTGCCAAGTTGCGTTAAACTCAAAACAAGACCAATAGACCATTATAGTAGATCGAATTATATCCATCATCCACCAAGTCAGTCAGCCAACTAAACATTCAGTCAAATAATTATTGAATCAGTCAAGTCATCCCACCTTCCTTCAATGATATTGAAGTTATTCTTATTTTTATATACATTTCATTTTCATTTTTCGTTTCTACGGTAAAATGGCTTGTTGTAGGGGCGCCATTGATGACTCTGTGAAAATCTCTCTCCATGTTGCCCACACCGCACTTTGGGACTTTGCAACGTCTATTCTTGTCCACTCTTTGATATTATCGTCCCTTCTCTTCTGTCTACCTCGTTTTGTCTTTCTTCTCACTTTACCCTGCAGGCTTGTGTGTGACAGGTTAGTCTTGGCCATATCTACTAATTTTGTGTGTATTTACAATTGTGAGCTGATTTTCATACGGTCCTCCTCTTTAGAGATATGGTCTAAGTAAGAGAATTTCAGGGTCTCTCGATAACATCTCATCTCTAAGCGACGAATCCTTCTCCCTAGTCCTGCTGTTAGGGTCCATGTCGCACATGCATACATGAATATGGGCAAGACCAGGGAGATCGTACACTCGTACACCTGATCTTGGATCCAAATCTGATGTTGCTGTTCTTTCAGATAGGCTTCAACCAGAGCATGTGATGTCTGTGCAGTCCACAAAGAACATCAATTTCTAATCCTCCATCTAAGAATGAAGATCTGTTCTGTGGTGCTACATCTTGCTCCAAAACGTGCCTGTTCTGCAGCAATAATGTATTCTGCTCTGCTTGGTGTTTGAGTCCGTTGAGAATGATCTTAAGCATAACCTTGCTTGGGTGGTTTATAAGGCTCATTATGTAGTAATTCTGGCACAACTGTGGATTCCCATTTGTAGGAAGATTGATGATTAGAGACTGAGGCCATGGGTGGGCCAGTCTTCTGTTTGCAGATTTTGTTGCAGATTGTTCTGATGACAGCTATCACAGCGGTTGTTCCTGCTTGAACAAGTTCAGCTAGTTTACTGTCTACCATAGATGACTTCCTTTTCTGGTGCCTTTACTGCATCAGAATCTTTATCCATAAGGATCAAGTGGTCAACCTCTGTTGTGGTCAGTGGGAAGTTAGTACAGCTTGTTCTCCAGATGTCTCCTGGTTGTGTCGCTCTGAAAAGTATTCTGTCCATCTGTTAAGAATCTCTTGATTGTCTTTGAGCCTCTTACCAGCCTTGTCATTGATCTTAGTAGATCTCATCTGTTTATCTGTTGCCGTTTAACTGTAATTATGTTAAGGCTTCTCTCAACTTTCTTACCTTGGTCCTCTATCTTGCTTTCCTTCGCATTCTGTATGCTCTTCTTTTCCTGTTGTTTAATCTCATTGTATTTTTCTGCTTCTTCCCTTTCTCCTCGCTTTCTCCTCAGGCTTTCTTCTCACATCACAGAGGCTGCGGATATCTGATGATTTTCGTTTGACTCCTGCGATGTTTGCCAAGGATCTCTCAGGTATGAGCCTTTGATCGCCGTGTTGAAGAACAAGGAATATAGTTTTATCTCTTCAGGACCCAGAATTGTGAGTGTTGCAAATTTGCCGTCTGTTGATAGAACAAATGCTTGTTCCACGCAGAGATCTTTAAGCTTTTCAAGTTCAATCTTGATCCTTACCTATCCTGGCTTTTTAGTCTTCCTGAGACGAAGTTTGTTAGTCATCGTCATCAAGTCAGACCAGAAGCGCTTCCTTACCAAGATGTAGTCAATCGGGTTGTTATGTTGTCCTTCTGAGCTGTGCCAAGTCCAACTTCTCTTACATTTTAGTGTATTATTGATGTTATTCACGTTCCTACATATTGCCGAATCAAGGAATCTCCGATGACAATGGCAACAACCTTTTACCAAAAAAATCAAATCAAATCAAATCATTTTGAATTTTAATGATCAAAACTTATCAAAGAGAATATGTCTTTAAAACTATACCATCATAGATTATTTTACATTTTTAAACTAAACTAGAGCCCTGGGTGACCGAATGGTCTAAGGCGCTCGCTTTTACAGATCACTGACATCTCATCTCTATCCGAGTTTACTCAAGGCTCAGGCTCGGTGAGCGTGGGTAGGTGAAGTGACACAATCGTCTCTCTCCAATAATCTGACTGACACACTCCAAGAAAAACATTTTTCAATAAATACATTCGCGCACATCCTATTCACCAGGCAGATTTCAGAATATATTGGTCTACATTTTTTTTAACGACCCTCTGCATTTTACATTTGATAGCATGATATAATCGAATCGGTGTCTATCACCTCGGCCAAAGGGACAAGTTGAAAGAAGTTTTGGTCCAGCTTACACACTGATATGTGTTGCTGAATAGAAAATGTATATATTTGCTAACGTACAAGCACTACAATTTCTGTCTTGTTTAATGATGATATCTCAGTTATATCTATTTGGAAGAAGAAATAAATAAATTAGGGCTATATCTATCTATATTGTGTGCTTTACTTTCGTCCATGATGGTAGATTGTAAGGGTCATTTGTAAATAACATACAGGATAGCAAACGTTGTCAAAGATTATGTAGACTATATTTTAAAATATAGATCATTAGTAAACAACATGTTCACTTAGATTTGCGTTCAAAACATAGATTACCTGAGATTTTTCAGGTTGTGTACTAAATTTTTATCTTGAGACCTGACATTGTTTGCAACTAACAATTTTCTGGAAATGAACTTTCGACCCACATCCTGGTGATTTTATTGCATTTTAGGTTTCTATATAAGACTGTTTTCATCACATTATCTTATTCCAACGTTAAGATCAGCTCTGACACAGTTGTTGTTGTGTTTAGATTTAAGTTCAGAGGAATAATTTCTTTAAATTATTGATTATAATTACACAGTGCTCATTCACTTTTGATCTAAAACACATTGAAATTATTGAAATTTATTCAAGGACATTCTGGATTACATCATAGTGATACATCAAGACGCTAGCACATTAGCTTATCCAAGAGTACTGGCACATCAGCATATTCAATACTGGAATTTATTTAGAGTACTCTATACTTTTATACTTGTGATATCACATTTAGAATTATTTGTAATTTAAGTTACAATACTACAAGTTAATTGCTTAATGTCAGTTTTGTGTCATAGGGAAGTAAATAACTTTTCGAATTTTACTGAACGTGTCGGTGTTAAAAGAATTACAGTTCAAAACAGATAGAATTAAAGTTAAGAATGCTTCAACTTCCGGATAAAATGATGCAAATGCATTAAGAAGAGAGATAATTACATATTCAGTGAAAGTAGAAAGGAGAGGAAAAGGCAGATGCAGAGTACGAGAGAATGACGTCAAGCAACAATAAACGTTCAGAGAGATAGAGAGAGAGGGAGAGAGAGAGATGCGAATCAAGAATGATAAAACAGAAATGCAGATTTAGAGAGGAATGAGCATGAAGACGCACAATATCATACAAGTTCGGGTTTTGATATTGCCAGAAATATTAGGTACGTACTCTATTGTAACTAAAAAGAAGTAGATCATTCTTATCTCACTTTGAGAAAAGTGCTGAAAACTTATAATTGTAAAGAGAGCATTGGACTTTGTTATAACAAATTGTACATATTGTCAAATCTCGCGAAGTCTACACTTCACTGTCGATAGTACAACGTGCTGATTAAGATGTAGTTAAGGAATATATTTTGAAGGGCTATAAGTTGGTACCTGAGAAATATCGACATAGGTTTAGGAATTGTAGAAACGATACTGGACAAACCTATTTCGAATTTGCTAGGAAAAAGGTCAACTTTTTGTAGGTGCTGTTCGTAATTGCATATACCTTATATTAATGGAAGAATTGAAACATTTATATTTAGTAATGTGAAGACGTATCCTGATGAGAAAAAATGCAGAAATGTTGGAAAATGCTGTTTAATCATCTGACGATTACTCCTTGACTAACAAATTTCATTTGTCAATAAATGTTCCTCTCAGCATGTGTTTGGTCAGTCTCATATGTGCACTTCCAAATCTCTATATGGTACAACGTTTAAGAATCAAGCTTCTGATAAGACTGATCAGTAACCCTTATCTCTTCCTACCTGTGTTTATTGTAACAAGAGTTGGCACATCATTTTTGATTGCTGCAGATTGAAAAATAATCAGCAGAGTAAAAACAAAGCTATTCCAAATGCTCTTATTTCTAAGAGGGCACGATCTTATATTGAAAGCAATACATTCGTTGGGTCAAACAAATTTCTGTCTGAACTTATTATGGAGAACTATGAACCATTCATGTCGAAAGGTTCTCTAACACTTATTGTTGATTTTGCCAAGCCTGTCCCTAATAAAATAATAAAACACCTGGAAAGACCATATGAAAACCATTCGCAAATTCTTTGATGCAAACTTGACAATTAATTTAGGTAAAAGCGAGTTTTGCCGTGTTTATGTTAAATATGTTTTGGACACATTGTGGCACATGGTCAAGTTTAACCAGTAGAAAGTTAGTTCAGGGGTATATCTGAATTCCCAGTACCTAGCAGTAAGAGGCAGCGGATGCCATGTTTTTGGGTATGGCTGGATATTATCGGAAATGTTACTCCAAGGTTTCCATAACTGCTGAATCCCTTGATAGTTTCTTGAGCAAGAAATCCAAGTTTCGTTGGTCTGGCAAGTGTCAGAAGGCTTTTGATACATTAAATGCCATCCTTAACGGTGCACCAGTTCTTTCAGCTACATATTTCAATTAATCATTTAAAATATCTGTTGATGCAAGCGCTTTAGTGGTTGGGGAAGTGGTGGAGTATTTATCATAGAAGACAAGTATGGTGCTGATCATCCAGTGTGCTTTTTTATTTAAAAAATAATCAGGACCAGATAAACAATTTCACAATCGAGAAGGAATCATCGGCATTGCAAGTGGTTTTACAATATTAGTTCAGTTATTTCTCCTAATATTGTATTTGGTGATCAAAACTCATTACCAGAATGAAAATTAAGAATCAAAGATTGAGATTGTTCAACTGGAATTTGATGTTTGATGAATTCGGCATAGACATTAGGCACATCAAGGAAAATATACTTATGATTGCAAATGCACTCTCACATGTATAGAAGCACTACATTGCTTTAATTTATATAATTCATAAGATATCTTCGATGCAATTTCAATTATATGTGTTTGATGTCAAAGAGAGCACTATCGTATAAAGTTCTATTTATCTTTATGATGGAGATTTTATGTTTATATATATTTTGTGTTTCATGTTTGTCCATGATGGTAGATAGTTGTAAGAGTCGTTTTGTAAACAACATATTACATAACTAACTTTTGCCCATGAGTGTGGACTATAATTTAAGATTTTATATATATATATA
>JAECUM010017060.1:0-14342 GCA_016617855.1 Megalonaias nervosa | reverse complement strand
ATATACATATATATATATATATATATATATATATATATATATATATATATATTAAGTTATTTAAAGTTGATTTAAGTCATTATTATGCTGGTTGGTTCGCCGTTTCGCTTAGTTTCTATTCCACATTAATTTCCATGAGCCGGTAGGTGAATGGCTTAGCGTTCATGTGAATGACGTAGATAACCTAGTGCTTGTAGTGCTCTACTTTTATTATTAAAACCATCTTTCATGTTTAAATCATAAGTGTGTATTTTATTGATTTAATCAATTTGAAGAAAATAGAAACTAAAAAAAGGAAACAATCAACTTATCAATATGCAAAAGTGATTGTGAATAGCCACAAAAGACATAGAATTACATTTTGTAGCGGACACACTCGGGGATGTGAAGAGTTCATTCACTCGGTCAATACACAGACGCCTGCAGTAAATTTTAACTCCGTTCAAAAGGCAAATATATGTATTTGTATGTGATATAAATAAAATATATGATATATACAGTATGCACGCTGTATCAATTATATACCACGAGCTGTATAAATTTTTCATTAAAAGGAAACTCGGCAACCCTCGTTTCCTTTAAATGAAAATTTTATACAGCTCGTGGTATATCATTGATACAGCGTACATACTATATATATATATATATATATATATATATATATATATATATATAATATATATATATATATATTGTAACGTGTCAAGGGTCAAGGTCAAATAAAATGGAATAGATGGACAGCTCATGCCTTTTTCAGTTACTAGATCACTCCAGTGTATTGTAGTGTGAAGAAATGGTGTGTTCACCACAAAAGTTCTTATTTAGATGACAAGAGCACAAAACAAAACAAATAGAAATAGTCAACTCAGTTTATTATATGACTTCCAGACTTGTGTGTGTTTTCTCAGAAAATTTAGTGCTCAAAATTGTGAAATACAATATTTGCAAATATGCAGAACAGATGTTTGATAAGCATGTTGAAAAAACAACAATAGTTTCAGTGATAAATTGCGTGTGAAAATCAACATAAATGTTCCGTTTGTCCTAATTCATATAATCTATAACTCAGATGATCCCATTTCCCAAACTAATCTTGCAGAGAAAAGTAAGTTAATAGTTCTCAAAATTTGTTCATATGTCGTAATCAAGGTTCGGAACCAGACCCGGGTTTGTGTTTTATAGTCCAATGGTAAATATGTTATAGGCACAGTCTGGAACCGGATGTTAATAGTGTGTGTTGCGTTTGTTGGCTGAGACACAATCTGTCGTTTTGATCGACACAGTCTGGAACCGGATGTCGGAAGTGTGTCGTGTGGATTGAATGCGACAATGTGTGTCGTTTTGTAGCGACAAAGTGTGTCGTTGTGTCGGGTATATTGGTTCGACATCTAAATGATGCAACCACTACAAAATGGATGGAAATTAGTGAGTCCAAAGTGATACATGTAACTGAGTAGGAAATTCGATAATGCCAATCGGAATACTTAATTTCCAATGGATAGCAGACGGCAATGTTGATGACAACACAGTAATAGTGTCGTCAGCTAAATCCTTCTATTGGAACTTTTATCTGATATAACTAGGAAATAAACGTTGAAACAACTTCAGAGAAACATTATAGTCATCATGAGGACTAAATTTAATGTATCGGTAGTGATTAGTCTACCTTGCTATTGTAATGATGTTTGAAATTATTACAAGAGACTTTTGTTCTGTTTGCTTAGTCTTGAGACCTTTACTGGAGTCCAGCAGAACCACAACTGCCAAAACGGCGGATCTTACCCCTATTTATAGGTTTTGGGAACACACTCGGGAAATTCATGACAAAGTTTTCACGAATATGACTAAATATGGAAGAATTCGGAAAGATTAACTTGAGCGCCTCCTAGTGGAAAGCCGAGCGCCCAATTTACACAGTAGTAAAAATGGCGCCCGATTTCAAACGATCAAAATAGCAATTATTTCACAATAAATTATACAAATATTCAACGTTGATGATGAACAGTTTCATCACACTGGTGACGAAAAATTATGAATTTACATGAATATTACCCTAATCCTGGAGAAAAATGGATACAATTGCTTATTTCCTTCTCAGAATAGAAGGTAAGTGAAGACAGTTTACAATCTTATCATATACACACTGTCACTGGGCATCAAAAATCTTTCCCCAGATGATAAATATTTAAACAATTATATTTATATGATTTACATATTGTATCAAGTTACTTTTCTTTTGTACAAAGGTCATATATCAAAAACTGTTACTACAGTCACTATTATTTGCCTTGGAAACAGAGGTACAACTTTCCAACATGAAGGGAATGTAAACAATAAAAGGAGATTATATATTATCCCAAACATTAATGATATATGCAAATGCACTTTATAAGAATATAAGTTGACAGGTAGTCAGAATTGTTTCCATATATATATATATATATATATATATATATATATATATATATATATATATATAAATAATTAGTTGTGATGGAATATGGGGTGAATGTGCAGGGAAGGCGATGGATGCCGTTTACCCGCGGACCTGGGTTCGAATCTCCGTAGAGTACTAATTAAAAATTCTCTAACCTGTATGATAGTATTATTTGTATTAAATATTAATTCTGTCTACTATTATCAAGCAGTCTCCTATCGAATCCAGGGATACCACTTTCCGTTCTGTCTGGTGTATATTTATAATTCTCTATAATTAATCCTAAGTACCTTGATTTCTTTCGTAGGAATCCAGAATGACCGTGTAGATAGATGAGAATAAATTACTAGGTCGTCATGCGAGTGTGTCTGCTACACACGAGTGCATATAAACCGATTCAGTTGCATCATTTTTGGTGATGTGTGCTTAGTCGTGATGGAATATGGGCTGATGTGTGCAGGCAAGGCGATGGGTGCCGTTTACCCGCGGACCTGGGTTCGAATCTCCGTAGAGTACTAATTAAAAATTCTCTAACCTGTATGATAGTATTATTTGTATTAAATATTAATTCTGTCTACTATTATCAAGCAGTCTCCTATCGAATCCAGGGATACCACTTTCCGTTCTGTCTGGTGTATATTTATAATTCTCTATAATTAATCCTAAGTACCTTGATTTCTTTCGTAGGAATCCAGAATGACCGTGTAGATAGATGAGAATAAATTACTAGGTCGTCATGCGAGTGTGTCTGCTACACACGAGTGCATATAAACCGATTCAGTTGCATCATTTTTGGTGATGTGTGCTTAGTCGTGATGGAATATGGGCTGGTGTGTGCAGGCAAGGCGATGGGTGCCGTTTACCCGCGGACCTGGGTTCGAATCTACGTATAGTACTAATTAAAAATTCTCTAACCTGTATGATAGTATTATTTGTATTAAATATTAATTCTGCCTACTATTATCAAGCATTATCCTATAAAAATCAGGGATAGCACTTTCCGTTCTGTCTGGTGTATATGAATAATAATAATTCTCTCTCTCTTTCTCTCTCTCTCTCTCTCTCTCTCTCTCTCTCTCTCTCTCTATATATATATATATATATATATATATGAAGCAAGATAGATCTATACGATTTTGCGTGGATTATTGCAAGTTGAATGAAGTAACAACTGAAGATTTTCATCCTCTTAGAAGAAAAGATGATACCTTGATAGCATTGTCTCCTTGTCAGATACCAAATCATTTTCAATTTGAACTTGAAATGTGGATGCTGGCAAGTGAAAGTAGCAGATGAGAATAGGCCTAAGATAGCATTTTCAGTCCTTGATGTTTAATTGTTGTAGTTTAGTGATGTATGCAATGCGCCTGGAGACAACATCTGATGGACTCGTGGAAATGATTCATATGAAACACATCCTGGATGCTAAGTTTATTTGGATGATATAATAGTCTTTCCAAAGACCCTTACTGAGCACTTAAGCAATTAAATCCTTGAAGTAAAATCCTCAAAATTGTCATCCGTTTAAAGAAATAAAAGCTCACGTGATGAGTAATGAAGGTATTGGGACAGGTCAGTCTCTTATTGGAGATTTATTGAAAACTTCTCATGTATTCCAAAGCCCCTTCACAAGCTCATGGAAGCAGGAATAAAAATTTGATTCGTCAGAAACTTGCCAAAAAATTTTGATGAATTAAAGTATGCTTGAACTAGCGCCCCAATTCTTGCATATCCCACCTATGAAGATTTGATTATTCTCGATAAAGATTCTAGCAATGACAGCATTGGAGCACTTCTTTCTCAATTTCATGATGGTGAAAAGCGTGTTTTGTGTTATTACAGTAACGTGTTTCCAAAGTTTGAACGAAGATACTATGTCACTCGAATGGAACTTTAAGCAGCTGAGTCATCAGTCAAGCACTTCCATCAATTACTAATGTGACATATATTTCCAAGTGAGAAGTGATCACGAAGCACTGCGTTACCTTTTACACTTTAAAAATCCTGAATACAGATTGATGGATTGAGACTCTTTCTACTAACAATTTTTAAAACTGAACATCAGGTAGGTACAATCCACTCAGATACTGGAGCACTCTCTAGACAACCGTGTATTTTAAAAGAAGCTGCCTTCGGGCTTAAAACAAACATGCAAATAAATCATCTGAGTTGTTAAGATAGCTTAATGCCGACGGATATGACTGTAGTACTGGTTAAGGCAATAATTCTTCCCCTTGAAGTAGAGGTGAAAAAATTCATAGTAAATCTTCTAACCGTATGCTACCTAATGCAAAAGGTGTATCAGTAGGATATGGTTCCTATATGGAATATATTTTTGAACACTAAATCATAAAGAAGGTAAGACTGGGTATCCAACTTATCATTCTAATCTCCTGATCCCTGAAAGGAACATACTACCAGAAGAGTAGTCTTACAGTCAAGTTTCTATAAGAGATATCGAAATAAGAAACACGATCATTAGACGCTCGTATGAGTGGAAAGAAAATAACTATCGTCTGGACGGGTCAGAGGTGGACAGAGCTAGTGGTGAGTTTAAATTTTATAAGACCGCGTGGGAGTGTTCATAAGTGAAGATGATATGTTGCATCATAAGTGTAATAGCACAGTTGTACAGCGCGTTGCCTGACTCAAAGTGACGCCAGAGAACCTACATGACTTTGTTTTGACATAACAGCACGACGCTCCTCCAACCTCCCCCATGCAGGATATTCAGATATTAAGACAAACCATCTAAACGTACGAGCTAAATGTTTCGGGTATGGCTTTAGGAATGATGCTGAACACTGAGTCTACGACTTTAATGCATCTCAGACCCGACCAATAAGGTGGCGTAGGTACCTCTTAGGTTATACGCCGTTGAAGCGCCACCAGAAAAGACTGCAGATGATGCAATGTGCCTCTTACCTTGTACTGCAGTGGAGAACAAGTATACTGTAATCGTTGATGATTATTTTACCATACCGACAGATGCCTTTGACATACAAAACCAAGCAGGAGCTACAAATATTGCCTGTGTGCTGGTGAAGTGAGAAATAATGGTATTTGGAGTTCTCCGTTTCTTACGCAGTAATAAAGGATCCAACATTAAATTTCTGATGCTTCCTAAGATGTGCAGATTATTTAGTACTTAGAAAAACCAGGATGACAGCTAAAAGACCGAAGTTGGAAGGAACATATGGAGTGTGCCATTCGAACTATGAAAGGTATGTTGATGGCATTTGTTGACCATAACCAAAGAAACTAGATCACTGTCTGCTCATGTTAATGGTTGCGTATGTTCTTCAGTTCATGAGACCACTGGTGTGTCACCCAATGCCATGATGCACGGAAAAGAAGTTGCTTTGCCTCTTGATTCGTTGTCTGCACAACCTATGGAAGAAGATGAAAACTGTAAAAGTACATCAACAAATTATGTGTACAACCTGCAAATGTATCAAGCAAGCGCATAAAATGCTGGGATAAAACTTAAATGGAGAGGTCGAACAATGAAAGAGCAGTGTCCATAAGGATAAATATAATTCATAATCCAAAGTTTAGAAAGGTCTAAACAGAAAATTGTAAAGAGATTGGTGCAGCCCATACAAGAGACACCCACCTCTAAACCAAAGATAGTTAATGATTAATGATGACAAAATTAAAATAAGTGTCGGGAAAAATGCATGCACTTGGTTGAAATACTAAACAAAATGTACATGTATGCATTTATAAATATCTCGTTTCTATCTGTTATGAATGAATACATTCTTTATAGTTCGTCTATTTTCTTCAAGTATACATAAATGATTCCTATTTTATTTCTTTACCTGTAAAAAAAAGTTATTTGACTGTATTGAAGCTGCCCATCTGTTCGCAACTACATGTATTCATACCTTTTGTGAAATACAATTTTATTTCCAGCATTTAAGAGGGGTGTACCAATTCAAGATATACTTAAGTCTTATATGTGTCTGTGCTTTGACTATACTAAATACAAAATGAATATATTTACTGTACCTGTTTCGGGTAAGCTCCATTTTCAATTACATTCATCCCAGCATGTGGCATGCCATTTGGATGACGCCAAATATGCCCAACCTTAAGAGTTTTATTTTTTCTGTGGGAAAACCATTAGAAGATAGAACACCTTTCCTCAGATATATTGAACTATAATTTGATTGGCGCAGATGAATATAGACATTTTCTTTCTCGTGTGAACGGGAATCCTTGTGATTGTAACCTGTGGAACTCGATATTCAAACATATTACATACCATATTGCTACATATTCTCTTTCGCGGGACACCAAACTGCATTGATATTCTTCAAACACCACTGATCTCATTTCATTATTCTTGGAGATCTGAGGACTCGCCATTTATTGGATTTACTTTTCTGATCGAAAGGACGATGATATTTCTCACATTGATAAATTAGATCAGAAATTAATTTGAATCGTACAAACGATCCTTGATTTTTGTGGGGTATTTTGTAGGGAATGGGTTTGGGGGCGGATTATAAGAATCACTGGCGAATTTCTCCATTCAATCTCTCTTCTTTTGCAGCTGATTTTTCCAAAACTGTAGTACAGCATATCCGATAGATAATGCCAAAGTTTCTTTTGTATTTCTATTTTTCAGAGGATAAACCAATATGTTTTCATGGCAGTTTCATAGATATGAAGCAAATGTACAAATTTAATATTACTACGTAAAGGAACCAGATAAAACAGCTCTACCTTGGGATATGTGTGTATGTGTGTGTATGTGTATGTTTGTAAAGTTTCATAGCACTCCTCCAATTACTTTAAGAGTAGGTATAACAAACTTGTGCTAAATGATCGACTGTTGGACGAAAAACAGGCTATCCCATAAGCTCTCCAGGTCTATGACCATTGGAGCTAAAAACCGATATTGCTTGCCCAGTTGTTGTATTTTATTCATGTCCGTCCAACAGGTTTTCAGGATAGATGCTTTACAGATGTTTACACGTTCAGCTTCATATTTCTCCGTACAATCCCTTAAGCCAGTTGAGTTATATTACAACATCAAAGTATGTTCCACCGTGGACAGTGATAAACGTGAAAACGATGACATCCAGTGTTTTTCATGGGCTTTTTTATCCGCGCTGTATACTAAGGACAATCATATAGCTCAGTCTCGCAAACACCGCCATTACCTGCGTCAGCTCAAGTTTGGTAATACAGAATTCGCTATACAGAGTTTTGAGACCATGCTCAAAATGCTTGAAGAACTAAACCCCTTATCATCCTTGATGTATTTGCTTGGAACAAAGGCTTTTATGTGAAACGATATCCAGCTCAATAAGCCGTGTGCGGACAGAGGATGATCTGTGGTTGTTAAGTAATCTGGATGGTCTAGTGGCGCATCATCATTATGTGTGAATAAAAGATTTTCCTGAACTGTTTGCCGGCACATCAAACACCACAGAAGAAAGTTTCTTTGTTGATGTTGCATGCATGTATTTAGCGCCCAACAGCCGCTTGACAAACATAACTTTTCACAAACATGTAAGAGCCTGCCAAGAACGTTTTGAAATTTACCAAGGTGCAGTGGGAAATGAATGTCGCTATATGTTATTTCGCGGTTTCGAAAGCCTGAACGTCCCCGTGGAAGCTTCAACTACCGAAGCCAACCCAAAAGTTAAATCAAATATGACACAAGTCGCTGCACAAGTCACATACGGGTGTTGCTATAATGTTGTCAGATGTGCTGCAGCTACTGAGACACCAATGAAGTAACGTGGCAAGGATTGTATTCATAAAATCGCCTGAAGTTAGAGCGAAATGGATTCGATAACAGCTCTCTTCTCCCGAGTGCATGATTATGACCAAGGATGACATGCGTGATTTTCCTACAGCCACTCATTGTTGGTCTGTGAACTCATGAAAAAGTTCGTAATCACTGTCACATCACTGGTATGTACAGGGGATCCGCACACAATGCATGCAACCCGCAGCTGACAATTTACCGAAGCAAAACGAAAAGTCCAGTAGTGCTTTATAACCTTCGTGGCTTTGATGGCTATATCATAATGCCAGGGGTCGCAACAGAATCAAATGCGACAATAATGGTCATCCCCAAAAATTTTGAAAAATATCTGATGTTCAGACTAGGACAATTTTAGTTCATTGACTCACTGCAGTTTCTGAATTCCAGTCTCGACAAACTCTGGACGGCGCCGTATAGACAAATGGATACGGATCTGCACACGCATGCAACTAGAGAGTTTGAAAAAGACTTTCAAACTAATGAATAATGGCTCATTCGGAAAACCCATGGAGAATCTGTGGAAGAGAACCTACGTTGATCTTGTTCGGTGAGCAAGACAAACTCAACATGCTGATTGCAAACCTGTATTTCGATTCATGTAAAATCTTTGAAAGTGGATTCATTGCCATCTGTAATACACAAAAAAAGGCTAAAGTAAAAATGACAAAGCTAATTTATGTTGGCGCGTCTCTGTTGGAATTATCCAAATTACAAACGTACGAGTGTTATTATAACAGATTAAACCGCAATAGACCAATAACACTAAAATGTTGTACATGGATACGGGGCTGTTAATGCATATAACCACTGACGATGCCTACCCGGACATAGGTGAGGCATTGCTAGTTGGTAAATTCGACGCCTGTGAGTACCCGAATGACCCTTTGCTGTTCAGCAATGCCAACAATAAAGTCGCGGAGAACTTCAAAGGCGAATGCACGGCCAAGCCCATCGACCACTCGTGGGATGAGCTTCGAAATATGTTCGCGGAGGTCACACGCGATCCATATGGTTTTCTCACAATCGACTTCAGTGGTGGACCGCGCATATATCCGCAGGTTTGAACGCTTTTTGTGAAGCAATTTAAATCACTTTGATAAATATATACGATGCCAAACCTGACAGTGATAAGAGAGTGTGCTGACGACGCCGCAAAGTTGGCCGCGAACACGCGGAACTGATCCGCGATGTTATAGCCGACCGCGAACGTGTCAAAGATCTCCTTCAATCAGTGAACACAGGAAGACCTCACAACAAGCTTTGAACAAACGTTTGCACCGCTGAACAAGCCTAGTGAAACTGCGGTGCAAATGGCATCTATGATGGGAACAGAAGTGCAAATGTGTACTGTTGTCCGGACAGTCAAAGCCACAGAAGGAGCCGCGGAGACTATAGGACAATTACCGGAAGAGATGGAGAAATTCCATGAATACATCGGAGACATCGGAGAACGTTGGTGTCATTGCAAAAGGCCCCCGTGTACTCGATGAATATGTCAGAGCAGCACATGAAAATATTCCACAGCCACAACCAAATCATCACAGCAAGTATGTAATGAACGAGGTCCCCAGTGAATTTGTAAAAATCCCGTACGTGCCGTTCTCGTCAGACCCCTCGCGAGCTCCTGCTAAACGTACCAGAAAAGGCGAATGAACCAAGCTCTGAGAATTTTATAATAAAATACATGATACATTTCAAGTTGCAAACATTGACTAAGGTAATGCAATATTTGAAAACTTTATAAACAAGTACAGACAGAAACACACTCGTGAATCGTCCAGGTCAACTCTGGCAGCAAGTATGTCCACCTGAACCTCAAGCCGGAACACCATACGACCACCAACCCTGGCCTGAACCCCGACTCTCGCACGAACCTGAGCCCGAACCAGAATATTTTCGTTTGCAAGAAGCACACACACCACTATGACATCAAGCTCTGGAAAAGGCGTTCAGACGAAGAGCAGACTTTCAACAACATTTTCTAGAAAAATATTAACGACTACACGAAAACGATACCCTTCCTGATTCCCCATACGTGCAAACTTGAGAAGTGTCGAAAATTTCTCCGAATGAAGAACTGCACCCGAAGAAATGATACATCTCTGGTGGGCCGTATGACCCTCACGACCTTGTGGATCAGCTGAAAACACTCGAGGGTCTGTTCGTACCGGTAACAACTCACCAGAAGTCCTGAATGACGCCACATCGATTTGTCCACGGTTGATCACCCACATTTCTGGTAGAGCTCAGTGTGTGATCGTGTTCACGTATATAGATTTTACAGTCTTTCTTGGTCATCAACGAAGCCGATGTCATATGCGCCCATGTAAATTCCAATAACGTTCGAGGTACCTTCGTAACTGCCCTCCAAACGGCTCTGCCATCACGATCGAATCTGTATACTATGAGGCTGACAATGCACAGTCGTCGCTGGACACAATTCTCGGTTGACCTGAAGCTATTAATAAGTAAACACCCACCCATCCCCGACAAACGGATCTTACGCATGGGATACAATATCGCGCCAAATATTTTGATGATGACCACTACGATGCAGGTTAATCTAACATGTGACGCAGCGTAACCTATACAGTTTAGATTCTGCAAGTATCACGTGACAGGGTTATATATTGTTTGGGTTCTGCCCGAATGTAGTCCGGGGTGATCTTTTCTCGATTCCTCCCAAGCCTGTATAATTTTCACGTCACAATCCTTTGTTTGTGCACCTTTCTTTCACCCTTATTGACCAGGAGGCGTACGCGTTGGATCTCTGCAGGAAGACAATACAATTATAGTTTTACGTAGACGTATGATATCCGTGCTTGTTGTTAGCTATGAAAATGGTCTCAGCATTGTTTGTCCGGAGATAGTTCACAGGAGCCCCAAAGGTTATCGGGGCCCTGTCCTCATGCGCTGCACCGATCGCCAAAGACGTTTCCTATGCAAGTCGTTGATAGCATGAAATGCGCTGCTGCTGATCGGTCGAATAATCCAGGAACATATGAGATTCAATAGATTCGAGATCGACTACGCAGATTAGTGACCATACAACCAAAGTCGGTTACACAACCATCAACAGCAACAATGGCAGTCCCTGCTGATAAAATCATCAATGAAGCTGCTCAACAACGTCTGACCACTTCGATTATTGCAATTCTGCCAATGGCAAGCGAAATACGGTTGTGGACTATATGTAAAAAGTATTAGAAGAAATTGGTAATGTACATGTGAAACATAAGGGCCAAATGCAAAAATGCACACGATTCAACGATTGATATGGATGCTCCTGTGACGATAAATCACAGCATCCGAGACTTTCAGTAGCATTCGTGCAAGGCTAGAGACATCAGGCCATTACAAATAGAATTACATGTACTAGTGCAGGACAAGTCCATATCTTTTCTTCTGTGAGACTTTCTTGGAAATGGAATGGAAAACATGTACGATCCGCCAACGATGCAGTTTCGAATAGCGTTGGTATCGCCGATGGTTTAGTTGCCAACATTAACATTGTGGATATCGATGCTGACACTATCGTTGATCACAGAGCAGTTTTTGTCGTTGATGCAGTCTGACGACACGTCAACGTTGTTGTTCCTCGCGCTCAGCACAAACTCGCACCCAAGCGACATTCACGGACAATTGACAGGGCAAATAAGTACCCAACATTGTCTAAGCGCAAATTAAACACTTTTTAAATGTGTTTCAAAATGCGAATCTAGTGGATGAGAGACAAGTCCGTAGTAGAAACATATTTGACTAACTAGGAGATGTCTGAAGTTCAATCAAGTTACATCCACATATCACAAGCTATGGTTGTGCATGATTCGGTATCAAAATATTGGCATAGATTAAATCACCAAGAAACCCGTTTTACTTGCGATAAACAACATGTGTAGTTCCGTAGATGCTCACCGCCGCGACTACTGCTGGACTTGGAATTGCTGGCATTATGACAAACAGCAGTAGTATTATATAAGGCCGATTCTATCTCAAAGACCTTTTAACCCCCCTCCCAACCCTCCAAACAAATACAAATTACCCCTCTCGAGATCTTAAAACACCCACCCCAACGATTTTACACAAAACTAAACCCAGAGTTCTAGCCCAAATATAATTCTATAACTTTACACAATACCTAGACTTTGTTCGTAACAGATGTTGCCTAATCAATATTGTCTATAGAGCGCGAACCAAGCCTTTAACGCTATGTGTAATCTAAAAAAATCAATATCTCCATAACAACGGAGCTAGGTAACTGCCTTAGTCATGCGTAGATGTGTCAGACTCAATCACGTGATTTTCTAGAATCAGGTAGAAGATCGGGAATTTCTAGAACGCCCACGCAGATCTATTAGTATATAAGGCAGGTAAAATTTCCTTCTGAGGCACTTTCAAGAGGACGTCTTCACCGAGCGGAATCAAGTAAGTGATATTATTTTATTGTTTAGATAATATTTCATACCCTATCATTATCATACTTTTTTTTTGATAATCTTTTTCATACCTACTAACTCTCATTGGTAGAATATCTGTTAACATACTGTCAATAGTACGAAACTCGCGTATTAAATCGTCCATATCATATTTTATACCCCGCAAGTAAGATCGCATCTGATCAAGTAATTTTTTATAGGTGATACTAGCCGTTTGGCAACTATTTTTTTTAGTCGCGAGTCGAGGTTCTATCTTTTTACACGCTGTTTCAAGAGAAACACCAATGCCTGATATTATTAACAAAAACGGGTTTAATAATGCACCACTCGAAATTATACCAGATCCGGTCAATAACAGCGGTAAATATGATATTATTCGAAGTATTTTGGTATAATATTTATAACATTTTTTCACGCACCAAAGTTTTTTATGATAAAATTTGTAATATTGCATTAGAGCGTCCACATCTTGTTTTAGAATTTCTTTTGAAATGTGATTGAAATCAAATATATATTTTTTCATTATATAATATTAATTTACAACAATGCTGGTTCTTGGTTTGATTAAGTAATTAATTGTGGTGTTTCAGCTACAAATTCCAAACACCACCAGTAAGACGTTGCGGTTATTGTTTGATCATCTGCTTCCAGTAAAAATATTTCTTCAGCATCTTTATTTAACACTATAGATACAACTCCAGAGAAAGCATCGGTTGAATGACGCCACGGAAATGTTGTAGTATAAATTTTAAACTTTGCAGAGCTAAAGATAGACAGTCTATAAACACCAGTAACTTCTGCGGTATATTTGATAGTGTTATTTTGCTGTGACCATGTTGTTAATCCTGATGCTACTGTGTACACGATATTTTTAATTTGTCTGTGTGGAATTTTAATCAGATTAGGTTTTTGAACAATATTAGGTATTCCACTGACAATGTCGTTGAGTTTCGTGTTAATGTCGGCTAGTTTTATTTCAACGGTTGGTTGTTCCCCAAAAAATTCTTTAAAGGGTTTGTTTATGTTTCTACGAAAATTTAAGAACGTTTCTACGTGTCTAGAAAAAGTAGCACTAAGTGTAGTCATTTCATCACCGATTGTTTTTAACGAAGTTGAAATAGGAATTTCCTTATCATCAACATACTTTTTTGTTGCAGCATCAAAATCATATTCCGGTGTTCTAAGATTATTAATGCCGTTGTTATTCATGTTGAGAAATGCACGCATTATGCCACCGTTGGCCAATACGTATTTAGATTCTTGATCATCGACATATTTTTTTGTTGCGGCGTCCGCATCTGCGGCTGGGTTTCCAAGGTCTATAATTTTATTTTGATTCATAATAATGTGACCCGTGAATGAATCACCAGCTTTTTTGACATAATCATTAATCGAGTTACCGGAATCTTATATCTTACCTTGATTTGTAAAAGTAACAATATTATTAACAACCGCGGTGGGAATTCGTACAAGTACATTTGACAGTTGTACATTACTCGTCTTTAATCGTCCTTGTTTATCCTGGAAAATAACAACTTCATTTTGATCCACACTTGTGAGATTTAATAAATTATCAATTTCATTTCTTAGTTGATCAAGAGTTGCGTATCTCGATAAATCACCTTGCTACGAATCTATAAATAATGTTCCAAATTTTGTATAGTAGCTCATTATTTATTAT